>RWJN01000160.1:0-62902 GCA_004332605.1 Steccherinum ochraceum | reverse complement strand
ACGGCGCCTGACAGCTGCAGCCAATTCTGAACGACCCTAGTGTCTGCAAGGCTCAAGCTCCAAGCTTTCCAAGGTGCATATAGAGATCTATGCCCAGACTTCAACGACACTGTGAACTTAAGGTGGTACATGTTCTGCACACAACACACCCAGACTTGTCGGGATCTATTTATGGTCGTGCAACGTTCAATCTGGGTGTAGAGCCTGTACGCCGGCACTGAGCCCGCCGACGTACTTTACATCCAAAATAACAATACCAGCAGTCAATTTAAGACTGAATTACATTAGTTCTTGATTATAAACTGCAGTACTGCACACCTGCAGTCGAGCAGATTGCGAAGCAGCGAACCACTAATAGTAACAGATGTTAGCACGCTTGACCGACCGACGACTGACGACCCGAGCCCGGCCTTAGGTCGGAGATCAAATATGAGTCCAAATAAGGCAAGAGCGCTAATGAGGGGCAGATCAACGATCTCGGCAAGCCGTTATCTAACTCAGATGCTCAAGATCGACAGCATACGACGTGGTTAAGACCACTGGAGATGCATTGAGAAGGTGTGAAAGCTCAGCAAAACGCTTGTGTGGAAGATCGAAGGTCTCTGAAGGTATGTTACAATTAGGCGCCCGAAAATATCGGCGGGGGAAAACTGAAAAAGTTCGGCGAAACCCATCAAATAGTTACGGGGATTTTTGTGCAGTCCGAACGTCATAAAAGCCGACGGTGATCCCCGAACTCACTAAAACCTGGAGAAATAGCGACAGGACAGGAAAGACCCTCTACCCAAGGTAGCGGGAATTCGAAACCAGATACGTACGATGAGACAGGACCTCTCTGCTGTCCTGTCTCGGAATTTTTAGCCAATACACTGGTGGTCCAACATTGTACCATATCGAACGATCAGTAAAGCGTCCAATTGATTCTCATGGCATCCAATGAATGTCACACAAGTTAGTGCTGAGTTCTTTCTCTCTACTTATCAAGATCTGTAGTGCTCGCTCCATGCCCCGCCTCCCGCCTTATCCTCTATTGCTGCACTCATCTTCGCTTCGTCTCTCAAGTCGAGTGTAGAACTGGTGGTAGGGTATTCGTGTCATTGGTCGCTGCTACCGAAACGTGCACCTAGACTGAACATCAGTGAGTCTCATACTTCTCTTTGTTGCGTAGTGTTGAATACGATTTACGCTCAAGATTCTCTGTGGCGTACAAGAGCTCCACTCGCTCTTGACTTGTCCACATGAGCAATTTAACCCTCTCCGATGCGGCGACGACCACTGGCACGTCGAAGGGTCGCCCCGATGTACCGATCGAGATATGGGAGAGAATCATCGACTTTGTCAAGGGCGACGCCGAATTCACTCACACCAAACGTACCTACTCAGGCTCGGTGTATCGGCAGGAGTGGAAAAATGGATCCAAAATCAACAAAACGGCCAGGAAGCATCTTGCTGCATGCTGTCTAGTATGTCGCTCCTGGGTAGCCAGATGTCGATTCCACCTGATCCAATTCATTGGACTTCGCTCTGCCGCGGACGTGCTCTACTTTGCCCACCTACTATCTCAATCGCCCACTCTACGAAGACGAGTACACGGCCTCTATATCGACGGACGCAAAAGCCCTGACCAGTCATGGATTTACACTGTCCCCCATCATCTGGCGCCATTCGCATCCGATATGTATGTCAACGCGTTGATATTTCAGCAGGTGGACATCTTCCGGCTACACCCCGTCTTCTATCGACTATACTCCCGTTTCGACCGCGTACAAAAGCTTCATCTCGTCAAATCGCGGTATCAGTCCTTGTCTCAATTTGCACGATTGAGCTGCGCAGTTCGAGCATCCTATATAGACATCCAGGCGTGCGAGCAAGTAGGGGTTGACGATTGCACGTCACGGCCACATTACATTGGAGTCCCAGGCGGACGTCATCTTCAGGATGTGTGGTTAATGGATACCTGGAAGGAGCTGAAGAGGATATTTCGTCCCCGAAGCTGGTCCCTCTTTTCCTCTTGGCTGCACTTCATAAACCTATGTTACTACCGAGAGGTCGACGATGAGCCCTTGATATACCTTGACGTGGAATTTTGGCGAGGGATTCTGGACCTATTCTTGCGCATGCGAAGCAAATATTATTCAAAAGGCTCCAATCGAGTCCGGGTACAAAGCTTCAACGATTGTTTCGGTGTGTCTATAGCGTACCAGTGCCATGGTATGTTGTTTTCAGCCCTTTCAGTTTCTTTTTAAGCATGACTTCTCACCATGTTTCTCAGTGTTTGAGCAACGGTTACGCCTCGTGTTCAGCATCGCAGAGCTGGATATGATTCCTCGTCTACTCTCCATTCTCACATCCCACTACGATGAGCTCTATCTGGTCATTCGGAACATCCAACTCCCCCAAGGAACGACTACGACACCTGCTTCCTACCTTCCCTCCGTTTGGAAACCGTTGGATGACGCGCTGACACGGTCCTGCTATGCGAGGATCACACACGTCGAGGTGAAAATCATCGACAGAGCTAATGCTTTGCCCTCCGGATACCAGTGCACAAATGAATTAGTCCAGGAGATTCTCCCGGGACTAGCTTCCAGAGTAACACTCGCCCCTTGCGAGCAGTGTGTGTACGGCAGGTAAGCCGGGAGTGATTGTCAATTCCCGAATGCATGCTCACTTCTCTGCAGCTATGCTGAACACAGCACACTTCCCACGTTTTCTCCTCCAGACTTCTATACCCAAGCCGTTCGGAGAGTCAGACTCAGATGAACCATGACAGGAATATTCTACCCGACTAATTATATTGCCTAGCCTCGAGACTCTGTATGCTCACTTATGAGTCTCCATTCAGATGTCTTCCTCACGAGATCTATTGGTTCTTCTTGTTCTTCCCATTTCGCTCGTTTACACGTCACTTTGTGCCCTCCGTCAATCACCCTTTATCTTGAAGTTTGATTCACAATTCTTTACACTCACTGTGCACTGTTCGCTCAAAGTGCGAATTCAGCTACCCAACATTCGATATGGTACGTAGTACATACCAGCAGCAATCAAAGTTCGCCAAGACTCAACCTCTGTCCTTACCACTCGTGCGCGATGAAGCAAGGAGCCAACGACTCAGGAAATGGCATTGTAACTTCCAACCAGTAAACAGTGCATTGGCGTACCAGAAGGCTACTCTCATACAAGATCTCAACTATGACCGTTTCCTCATGCTCTTCATAGCATCAAATCGCTTCTCCATCCTCTACATCTCTGGTTGCACTTCCATGGCTTGCCCCCGGGAAATCGAATGCCTCCAACTTGTCCTCCTTCTCAGATTGCGGACCCTCTGTAGACTCGCCACTATCAAGCTCGAGCTTTCGAGCATAATCATTGAGTGAGTCGTGCGCCCAATCATTCGAGATTTGTATCTCTTCGAGGCCTGCTTTCTGCTTTGCTTGTCGACATCCGGAGACCACATGTTCGAACAACGACCTCCCGAACGCTCTCGGAGAACCGTAACATTGACTCTGCGGAGTGGTCCATCTCTTGCCGAGTGCCAGCGTCAATAGAAACCAGTACTCCACGATGCTTTTGTGGCGAGGGGAAGAGTAAGGGAAGGAGTTCCATCGTAGCCATTCCGGGCCGCTCCAATATAGCTCGGACCACGATGTTCTCGTCGAGGAAGGTATGATCTCCATCCCGTCCGACAAGCAGGATGCTAGCGCGCACAAGCTGACTGTCCGCCTCTGTTCGGTATTCGTAGGTGTATAGAGAGTTGTTGCGTATGGTGTCGAGCGTATCTGTGGGGTCCCTTGGAGGCGATCGTGGGGGAGACTCTGCGAATACGGACGGCAATGGGTTATAGACGGGGACCTAGGGTAGACATGACTCACTCTGGGCAGGTTTGCGCTTCAGGATGCGCTTGGACTTCGACGATGCACTAGAATCCGTCTCAGCTTCAAAGTCGTACACACCTGCGTCAGCGAGACTCGAGATCCCAGTAAGCCTGTGACCACGTACTGCGCTCAGAAGGAGAGGCGGAAGGAGGAGTGGGAGGGGTGAGAGGGTGAGTCTCGGTGACCTCAAGCAAGTCAGCTTCATGGGTGGGGGGAGAAGTGGCCATGTTGATACAGGTCGCGCCACAGAATGGGGTCTGCATATTTCAGAGAACTCGGCATCGTGGCGTATGTTGTGTACGAACGACGGAGGCAGAGGACTGATGAACGGAGGGGACGGATGACGGTAAGCGATCGTTCCAACTCCGAGCTTCATCACGAAGACTTACCTCCGTTCATGTAAAAGCTACACGCTGACTCAGCGGATACAAACGCTATATAGCGTATGAAGCGACGTGCTGGTACCAAATACAGGGCTAAAGGAAACACCAGCTTGCCCAACCTCGCAAACTCTGCTAGGATTGAATGTGTAGCCTGGCCCACCGACCCAGATAATGTGCGGTGACGTCACGAGACCGGCAGCGTCCCTACACACAGAAACAAGAGGCAGCAAAATAGATCAGCATGTCGGCAGCATATGACAAGAACGATCATAACGTACATAATGGCGTATTCCTGGGACCGCATCGTCGTAGCGGGAGGACGCCACAACGCTGCAACAGCGTTGTCTACTGGCGAGCACATTGGGTCCTTCGAACTAGAAAAAAGGAGTCGTGATGGTAATAAATTATTTGCTACATGACTTCCTGTCAAAGACCTTCTGTGAGGAGGGGGCGGGGGGTAACTCACTGGTCAAGCCTGCGTTACGGACTGATCAACGAGCCTAAGGAACAATTTAGACTTCAAAGCTTCATGGCGCGTAGAAGCATCAACGTACTGAGTTGTCTGTTCGGAGACTGCCGAAGGCTCTGCATTACTGCCGATGTGGTGTTGGATGATCGAGAGTGGCCAGGAAAACAGAGAACGTCAACGATAGAACCATAACTGCACCGCTGCACGTCTGCACTGCAAGGCCAAAGCTCATCGAATGAAGCTGCTCTTTCTTCGAAAATGCCAATTTCCGGATCGAGACTTCCCCCGTCTAGTGGTCTTCAGATCTCGACGAAATCACTGTTGCTTCTCCGGTCGAGAGAGTCCAGGATCTTGAATCTCATGCACTATCTCGCGATCGTGATCATTAGTGTCACTTCGTATTACTTCAGCCAACGCGAATAAACAGACTGGGTATGCCACTCTGATGAATTCATAATCAGTATCCTTTAATACAATGACATCCCAGTCCGTGCGACTGGATATTAGAGCGGCCATTCGTCGTCGAAGATATCGAAATCAAGACCCCAGCCCTTAGATGGGTTCACCACGCGCGCAGGCGGGTGCGAAACGGCGGCAGCCTCGAGCTTCTCAAAGAGATCCTGAGGCAACGCTGTCACTGCATCGAACAACGTGTCAGCAATCGAAAGGGGACATTGATAGATAGCTGGAATTTACCTTGCAAGTTCTCTTCAACGCGCGAGGGCGTGACACTCTTGGGGAGTACGACGGTCTACGCAAAGGATCGATTAGAAGAATGTACGCCTGAGAGCGGGGGGTCACGACTTACACCACGCTGAACGTGCCAAGAGATGATAACCTGCGCGGGTGTGATAGCCAACGTTTTCGCGATCTCTTGTACGATCGGCTGATTGAGAGACTCCTGCACCTGGCGCGTGCTGCCCAGAGGAGAGTACGCTTCGAGGAGGAGATCGTTCTCCTTCGCCCACTATGAGGACGAAGACGTCAGTAGATGTCATCACGATGGAAAGACGAAACAGCGGACATTGAGAAGTTCGGGCTGAGGATTGAAGAAGTTCAATTCAACCTGGTTCACGGCGGGCTTGTACTTGAGGGGGTTCGCAGTCAAGTTTTTGACTCTGTCGTGCAATTCAGTCTGGCGGCCATCGTACACCTTCGAGTATTTCTCACCTGGCGATGTTGAAGCTGTGGGTACACAATCAATAAAAAACGCACACACAAGCAGCTTGGTACGATGAATTCACTTGCTAATACCGATGTTCCGCACTTTGCCCTTATCAACCATTTCTTCGAGCTTCTTCCAGGTTGGGTACGGGTTCGCAGTCAGTTCCAAATCGACGACATTGTCAGTGCCCTTTTTGAACGCGATCGGCCTGTGTCATCGCACATCAGGATCAGATCACACGAGCATTGGCCAAAGGAGCAAGCCTCACCAGTGGATGAGATAGAGATCGAGGTATTCGGTGCCGAGGTTAGAGAGCGATTCGTCAAGAGCCGCTTCGACGTCTTCGGGGGCGTGAAAGAAGTTCCAAAGCTTGATTCGCTTCAGTTGAGCTATCCAGCAAATTTAAACACTAGAGTTCGAGACGAACCTTGGAAGTGAGCCAAATCTGATCTCTCGGGATTCCACTAGCCTTCCAGGCCTTCCCAACCTCGTCCTCGTTCTACATCAAGACGCTTCTGTCAGCCTTACTTCGCTCACCCGTACCCACAAAACAGACTCACGCGGTACGCCCAAGCACCGTCGACATGTGTGTATCCGACCTCCAGCGCCGTCTTCACCGCCAACCCGACTTCGCCCCTTCCAGCCTGCCAAACACCTATCATGTCAGCGTGACCCAAACGAAATCACAGCCAAAGACCAGATTCAACGATCCCAGAGCCTCAGAACCAGAAACGACAGATTCACCGTACCAAGCGCGACGCTGGGGATCTTGTCGCCCGAAGGCAACGTAAAATGCGTCGGGAGGCCTCCTCCGAGGGTATGGTTAACTTTCGAGTGCCAGTGGTGAGTGGAATGGCACGGCTTCGAGAGAAAGCGGACGAGGGCCTGCGTGCCGCGCACGGAGAGATACAGCGTCGTGCAGACTGCTATGAAGACGAATACGAGTTTCTTGAATCGCGTCGTCCTGGACTTCGGTGTGTAGGAGCCGATATCGATGTTTTCCTCGTCATCCTCGGAGGGGGCGAAAGGCTTGTATTGCCATTGGATGGGGGCCATCGTAGTTCTGCCTCTCTCGAGGGATGAATAGTGAAGGAATGTAGTGGTTCTAGTGGGAGTCGGATGAGAACAAGCGATAAAATAGAGGAAAGAGACGGAAGACCGACTTTGGTTGCCCAGTGGGAGAGAGATGGACTACGAATTGGTCAGCTTGCCTTTTTGGAGGAATGGCCGACACGGTCGCGACATGATATCATTCGCAATCATATGGCAACATCCGATGTGCCTGAAGTATCTGGACACGAATTGGGAGACGGTCGAGGATTCGAAAGAGACTTGTATGTACACAGTGGAACAGCGGAAAGTACGCCAGTAGCAAAACGCGCTGTTACGGCACTGGGGAGCATGACAAGCCGCTCAAAATCACTCACACGAGGACGATAACGGGAAGAACACCTATGGATAGCATTGCAGCTCTCGCAAACAGGTACTACTACAGCAAGGCGTACAAGTAAGTAAGTAACCCTCTCTGCCCATCAGTCACCCTAACGGTGACTGCAGATGCAGAGGGACAATAACGGGAAGGAGGGGAAGGGAGGGAAATGGTAGCAGGCAAGAAACGATACCGATGTTGGTAGTATACAGAGCTATGAGACAAAGGACAGCAGCGAGGTGGTGGTGGATATGGAACAATGATGATGTGGTGAGGAGAGGGAATGGGGGAATAATTATTGGATGAGTGGGAAGGGAATTGTGGTGAGCAAAGAGATAGAGAGAGGCAGAAGAAAAAGAAGAAGGGAACGGGAACGAGATGTGCATGGATATAAGAAAAGAAGAAGAGAGTAGAGAGACATGATTGCATGAGTGAATAGGAACGAAGCTTAGAGAAAGAATTCGTCAACAACAGCAGGAAACAGCTCCAGAATTTTGGTATGCACAGTAAGGTAAGTGAAAAGGCGTGACGAGTGGTGGAAGTGAGGAACGACGACACTTGGCGAACGTAAGATAATAAATAGCTGGAATTTCGAACCTTGCAGTGAGCAGTAGAAAAGGTGAGATGAGATCCCGGAAGAGAGAGCAAAAAGTGAATCGTAGACACTACAACAGGGGAGAGCGGAGAAGAACCCGAAATCGAAAACCCAAAGTGAGGTAAACCACAAAACTCAGGGTATCGCCCAACGTAGAACCGCAGAACAAGAGCGAAGACACGTCGTCGGAAGAAGAGGAGGGTATAATAGAGTATTGAGTAGAGACGCGGTGGAGGACTGGTCCGAGTCGTCATGACGTCGGCTGGAGGATATGACACTGATAGGATCGGCGGCAGAACCGGAGGGTATATACGATACCGCGATAAGCAAAAATTCGGGGATGATGGAATGACTGTGGGAGGGCGAGCACTGGCGGCGAAAGATAACGGGCGAGCGCGAAAGCAGTCTTGGAAGCTGCAACTTCCCCGAGCGAGACATCCGTCCGAAGGCTTCGGGTTTCAAATCGCAAAAACCTCGCGATAAGCACTGGCCTCGCAGAACGTTAACGCGGCGTGCAACCGGCTAACAGCGCACGATAAAAAGACGTGGGTCTCGCCACGTCCGCGCATCGTCGTTTTTCCGCCATCCCCCGACCCAACTTCTCCCTCTTCCACTGTGCTCGCAGCTCGCAGCGTGCGCTGACGCAAGAAGCCGCTCATATGAAGGAATCAAAGCCAACACTGCGACTTCTGGCGCCAGACTTGTTCGGGATGATGGTCATGGGCGACGACCTCGAGATGGGCTCGCTGTTCGTGTTGGACTCCACATGCGGTCGAGCCCAAGGAAACGCAGGGGCCTCAGTAGGCGGCATACTCCCACTCCTCGAATCCTTCCCATGAACCTGACTCCCAAGCTGCTTTACCTCCCTCCGCTGACTTTCCCTGTGCGGAACGGAGTCGTGCGATGTGCTCCGCACGCGCAGCCTCGTGCTGAACTCCATCTCGGTGCTCTCGGGACTCATCACCCACTGTCCACGGGAAGGTAAGTCTTCTTCCACCATCTCTAACCTTTCGTCGTCAGAGACGCGCCGGAGAAGCGGGTGACGCATGGGGGAGTCGCCGAGGTGACGAGGGGAGGCTTTGCGGCCACGAACGTCTTCGGCGGTGGCATCCGTTGGAGTGGGAGGGACCTCGAGCGGGCTGACGGAGCGCGAAGCAGGGTCTTGTTGGTAGCGTGGACGGAGATGACGGCCGCGAGGGAGGATATCAGGAGAACCTTCCGTGAGTGCCGTCGTGGCAGGAGACAACGGGTAGGACGAAGTCGAGGAAGAGGAAGACGTCGACATGCTCCGGAGCATGATGTTCGACAAGGTCGACAGCGGCGTAGGTGAGATGGGCGAGACGGGGGACGCCAACGTGGCATGGTCGTTGGCATGAACGTGCGTCGCATTGACGGCGGGGCGGGAGATGCTGCGACTGTTGGTGCGGATGGCAGAGGCGGAGCGGCTGGTCGAGCGGGGGAGACGTGAGGTTGATCTGCGGCGGGGAGGCGAGTCTTCCACGGCGTTGGTGTCTGGCAGCTGAGTATTGCGTCCGCACTCGGGTGAGTGAGACACGTCGTCGGCTTCTGAGCCCCAACCGATACCCCAGGCGACCTCGTCGACCATGGCGATCGTCCAGCGGTCAGGAACAGAACGTTCAAGGCACCCCTTGAGCACACGTTCTGCGCCTCGACCAGCATCGGGCGGAACTGTGTATACGCCTGTAACAGCAAGAAGTTCGTTAGTACGTAATTCACACAAGTTATGATAGTAAAGATGGTTTCGTTTCTCATCTCTTCTTCGTGAGGCGTTGAGAAAAACCAGGGACGTACCATGCAGGATCTTCATCTGTAAGCGCGGCTCGAACGGATCGGAGAAAGGCAATCTTCCCGTGAGCAGGGTGTACAACATGACGCCCAATGCCCAGATGTCTTGGGCGGTGTGGGGACGCGGGTGCAGCGCCGCCTCTGACTGTGGCAACAGCAGTTCAGGAGCAGCGTACGGCAGCGAGCCAGGCTGGAAGGTCGGGTTGGGGAGGACGTGCGTGATCTCTGCCGCGTTCGGGAGCGGGCTGGAGTTGCGGTGGCGAGGACCGCTGTGGTGGCGCAGCAGAGACAAGTGCACGGGCAGAGTGCTGGTACCTTGACGAGCGCTGGGCTTGACCTTCATGCTCGCAAACCGCTGCACGGCTCTCCGACTGGTGTACGCCATGTCTTCGACTACCTCAGTGACAGGAAGACCGTCAATGCGGTCAAACTCTCCGATCTTCCTTGCCATTCCGAAGTCTCCAATCTTACAAACACCCATCTCGTCTACGAGCACATTCTCCAACTTCATATCCCCATGCACGATCCCCGCTCCCTCATGCAGATACCGCAGCCCCCTGACCACCTGCCTGAACATCATCCCTGCGTCATCCTGTGGTAGTGCCGGCCGGCCGTCCCGCTTCAAGATGTCGAAGAGACTGCCTGCGGGGCAGTAGAGCGTGACGAAGAAGTCTGCGTAAGAAGTGTGAGAGGACGTGAAGAGCGGGAGGATGTGCTCGTGCCCTAGCGACGACCAGACTTGCGTCTCGTGGTCGAGCTGTTCGCGGGCGTGCTCCGGGTCGGCCTGCTTGGCCACCTCGGAGCGACGCACGATTTTGATTGCGACGGTGCCACCTTGCGCGGAAGACGCTCGGCGGATGGTGGAGAAGCCTCCGTAGCCGATGACGGGCCCCAATGTGTATCCGGCGACAGTTTCGCCTTCGTCATCGGGCAGAGCGGCTGCCTGGGAGGTGGGGCTGCTGAAGGCAGAGAGGAACATGGCGGCAGGGGACATGGACACCTCGGATGCCGCGCCGTCGTCCTGGGGGCGAGACGGAGGAGACACGACGGGAGAACCAAACATCATGAAGGGGTCCGGCATAGATGCAGGCTTCATGTGTGGGCTGATGGAGGACAGGAGCTTCTGGGTGATCCTCTGGTCTTTGTCGCCTGCATGTGGAAGATGGGAAGCGTCGGGCGTCCTGGAGTCGGGGCTGCGGGCCAGAGAGCCAGGATCGGTGAAATCATGGGGCCAAAAAAGAGCGCTGCGGTGGTGGTCGTTGTAGCTGGCGTCGGTGTACATCCAAACGGTGATGAAGACGGCGGTGAAAGGGCGGGAGACGATGAGGAAGAGGAGGTGGTGGTGGTGGTGAGAAGGAGAGCCAAGGAGAGCGGACGAGTGACAGAGCACGACTCGCATCACGGAGCCGCCCTTTTCAGCGCTGATCGGGGTCCCGAGGCGGGCCGGCTAAAACTAATTCGGAGCGAAACGTGAGCGCTGCCGGACCCGGAACACCGCTAGACGCCCTCTCTCAGTAACGCTGCTGCCAAGACCCAAGAGAAATGAAAAGGACCGACCTTCGAGCTTCCTCGCTGATAGACTTTGCTTCTGTGCTCATGACGTGGCCAACCTGGACAACTGAGCTTATGCATGCGTGAAAATGCTGCGACGGCGACGGATATCAGTAAAGCAAACGCTGCGGCCCACGGCGATGTCCAAAGACGAGAGGCCTCACCGATCATCTCGAGTTTCAAGGGCGCGACGCCGCGACCGTTGCAGTGACGGGCGGCGAGGCGGGCGATGTACAAACGACCGAGCGCGATGATGGCGGGCAGGAGCAAGAAGGGAAACGAGGGCGTACGAAGCGAGAGGTGGTTATGAGGACGAGCGGGCGGAGGACCGACGCGGCGATGACGTCGGTGAGCGCGTTCCAGCCACTCGTTGGCCGTCCTGGTGCGTCCTGTCCCGTCCTGTCCTCCATCTCCCTGATCTGACCTGACATCCAGCTGCAGTCTTCTCTTTATCTGGTCAAATTCGTTTTCATTTTCCGCTTATTGCTGCAGTGGCGTCGACTGTCAACGGCTATCTCTCGTCCCGGTGCACAGGATTTTTTCAATGTCGGCCGAAATACAACGCTTGGACATCTGGTCGAATGTACAATACATGGATGTCCACTAGTTCACTGGTGCCATACGAACCCGTTGTCCGAACACAACCGGATGGAGAGGCTAGATCTTTCAATGTGGTGTTCGGAATGCCGCTTGTCGCTCCTACATTACTCACCACAATTGCTTCACGGGGCCGTAAGATTGTCAAAAGACCAGACAAACCTCGAGGAGGAAGCATTGTACCCTGATGCTAATACAATCCGAACATGGAGTCGACTAAGACGTTTGGATACCCCGCGGAGTCGGTTTGCCGCTCTCAGCCGCTGGAGCATCCGATGGTATATATACATGTCTCATTCCTTTCCATTTCCACCATCTCCCCATCTACGCCTTCGCAGCATACCCATCAACATGCCTATTCCCACTGAAGTCGTGGGCAGCTTGCCCCGCCCTGTCGGTGTGTGCGATTGACCCTCACCTTGCAAGTAGGATGTCCTGACCGCTGCTCCAGAATTGCAGAAGGCATTCAAGGACTATGCTGGCGACAAGATCACCAAGGAGGACTTGGTTCGCGTCCAGGACAAGGCTGCGCAAGACTCTATGCAACGTATGAAGGCTACCGGAGAGACATATATCACGGATGGAGAGCAGCGAGCCAGCTCGTGAGTGTCGCGTCTCAAACCTGAGTCCCTATGCTCACGCGCGTGTTTAGATTCGCAACATACCCGATCCTCGAGTAAGACAAATTCACGCGCGAAATTACTCGCAGGAGTTGATGCCAGATTGTTCATAGTACCCTGACGCCTCAGAAGAACGGTCTTGCTGATTGTCTAGAGAGCGGTGGTCAATATTTCGTGCGTTGCTATAGCCAAACGCGACCTTTTCTCGCTCTAATCCACTGCTGCAGGCCATTTTTGATGATGGCCACCACCGCCAGCTGCCTCGTCTGAAGAATGATTTCAAGGGCCCCTTCAGGTCAGTAACACTTTTTATCTGAGTTTATACCGCATGCGCTCATGATGTTCTACTGCACAGTTATAAGAACTACGCATGGCAGAACTTGACGTTGTCCTCTGCGATGAACGAAGACAACCACCCCATGAAGCAAGCGGTCATAGCCCCGTCCATGCTCTACCTGCTCTATCCCCTCACCGACACCCTCCCGAACTACCCCAGGGAAGAATTTGTGAACGACCTGACCAACGAGGTGTGTTTACTGTGTCGCCATCCCAGTCATCTTTCACTGACGCGGATTTACAGTGTGAGAAGGACATTCGAGGGTGCTTCCAAGCAGGCGCGAAACGCGTTTCTATCGATTTCACAGAAGGTCTGTTTCCTCACTGCACCATTTCGTCTCATTTGATTGACCTCTTTTATACAGGTCGTCTTGCCTGTAGGAATGACCCCAAGAACCCATGGACAGGCGCCAAGCTCTTAGAAACGTTCGTCTCGTTGATCAACCGGTACGTCTTCCAGTCTTCAACTCCGACCTCACATTGAACTTGTCCTTCTCACTCATGCTCTGTCTATACAGTGTCCTCGCCCGCTTCACCCCCGCCGAACGCACCAACATCGGCGTGCACACCTGCCCCGGCGGGGACTGCGACTCCGTGCACTCCCTCGACGTCCCCTACGCCTCGCTCCTCCCCTCGCTCTTCCACATCAACGCCGGCTACTTCCTCATCCAACTCTCCTCCGAAGCCCCCTCCGCCAAACCCGCCATCTACCAACAAATCGGCCAACAGATCCGCGCGGACGCAGAGGGCGTGAAGCAGGTGGCGTTCGTTGGGGTGACGAACCCGCTCAGCCCGGTGGTGGAGACGCCGGAGGAGGTGAGGGACGCGTTGGTGGAGGCGGGGCGGTGGATACCTGTGGATCAGCTGGGCGCGACGGACGATTGTGGGTTCAGTCCGTTCAGTTTGGACGAGAAGCCGAAGCATGCTGGGGGCCCGGATTTTGCGAGGGACGTGGCGTTTGAGAAGATCGCGGCGAGGGTCAAGGGGGCGAGGTTGGCGAGTGAGAAGCTGGGGGTGTGAATGCGAGCGTGCAAAGGAGGGAAATGTGATGAAGTCTAGCCCAATTGTATTGTGTTGCTCCTGGAGTACGCGTCGAAGACTCGAAGTCCACGTTGCTGTGCATTGCCGGCGTGGGCAAGCCAAAGTCTGCAAGTCTTTATTAGTTCCACCATGGTGAGTCTTAATACCAGACATACCCAGCTGTGCATTCAGCTCAAGGGAAAAGACACGGGTATGAAATTACCACTTAGAGTGGACGGGCGGTATACAGTTACAGCAACGGAGACATGCACAGATCTAAACGACGACGACCAACGACTACGGAAGCGGGTTCGCCTGCTCGAAGTTCTTCACCTCCTCCTGCAACCAATTCCAGAACTTCTCGCCAACCTCTGGGTCGTACGCCTCCTTCCTCGTCCGGCCGACCCGTCCCCATGGGATCAAGAACTATGGACAAGATCAGTCAACTTGGCAACATGTACAGAGGAACGATCAGCTGTATACGTACCTCTCCGTTGTGCTTAGTCGGCTCAGGCATGAGACCTCCCCAGAGTTGCGTCAATGCTCCGAATACAGGGGGGTAAGCCGTGACGGCCTGAACATGTCCAAGGTGAGTTGCAGATTTGGTACGCTGAAATATACAATCGACGTACAAGGAAGGCCTTCTGGCCTATAGGCATGTCCCTGGTGTTCATGCCAGTCATCAAGATTCCTGCCGAAAGTCCGAGCCGTTAGAAAAGTTGGGACATTACGAACAAGGTGCGTGCTCGTTACCTGGATGAACTGGCATTGACAGGATACCCTTGTCGCCGTATCTCTGAGCTACTCGACGCGCAACAACAACGTTTCCCTAGCAACGTCTTGGTTAGACTCCAGCTCGAGGCAAAAGCAAGGGATGCAACGTGTACGCACGAATTTACTCTGATGATACATATCCATAGTGTTCTTCTTGCGGCGCGCCGGTGAGTCGCGGAACCAGTCATAGTGCAGAGTTTCGTAGAAGGAGAGGATGGAGGACGTCGTGATGACACGTGCGTAGCCGTCTGGAGACGATGCTTGTCCGGCGAAGAGGGCGGGCATCAATAGTTCCGTGAAGTAGAAGTGTCCTGCAAAATCGGTCTCGAGGTCAGTGATGCCTCTCACTTCGCGCACTAGTGACAACTCACCAATGGTATTCGCAGCAAGCGTGTAGTCATATCCCTCTGCCGACAGTTGGTCCATAGGAAGGTCTACTACGCCACTTGTGATTCGTCGACGCAATCAGCTTCACTTTGCGTACAAGGATCATGGACCAGCCAGACTCACCCGTTGTTGAAGAGAACGTGGAGCTCTTTCTCTTTGCTCAAGAACTCTCTGGCGGCTTTCCGTACGGAAGCAAGACTCGAGAGGTCCAGCTCCAGGAACAACGCTTCGTTCTCCGTCTCTTTCTTCAACGATTCAATGGCCGCGTCGACACGCGCCTTGCTACGTGACGCGATGTAGACTTTGCCGTTGTGTTGCAGCAACGCCTGCAAAGACATTCGTAAAGACTACCTGAATGAGGGTGGGAACGAACGGCACTCACTTTGACGGTGTGGTATCCAACTCCTTTGTTGCCTCCGGTGACAATGAAGACTTTGCCCGTCTGGTCTGGGATCTGGTCTACGGAAAACTTGGCCTTGGGAGGGAAGGTTTGCGATAGAAGGGCGCAGCCGTCGCCCCTCAAAATTCCTCCAAAAGCCATAGCGGGATTTGACGTAGAGGTTCGAGTGACAGGTATCACTAAGGAAAGAAGGGGAAAGGGAAAGGGATCAAAAGGTGAGGACGGTCCGTTTCTTCAGTCATGACAGGCCTTTATACTAGAACTTGCTCTCGGATAATAACACATCAGGTCTAGGTTGATCGGCCTGAAAGCTTGCGTGTACCGCCCGCCGAGGATTACCTAGCGAGGGCTGCGTTCTCGCCTGGCAGTGATTGGGAGTGCGCACTTAGAGGAGGGCCGGCAGCATGCAGGAACAGGGCCGCTTTCCGAGAAACTCGGAGTCTGGTCTCCGAATCTCTCGGGATCCTTGTTGCAGATCTTGCAAAAAAGATCACAATCAGGCCTACGCCGCGAGCTGCCGTGATCGAATTAAAGATTGCAGTGATGCGTGCGGTCGGCAGCAAAGTCAGACTGCGGGGATAGCAGTTACGTCAGTGCTTTGCAACTTGTTTGTACCACGAGAGTCCTCGTTTGCTGGATGCAATGCTGAAATGTATCAAAGGCCAGTGTAGAAAAATTTACCAGTCAGATCAACTCAGCTAATCGACTCTTGACACCGCAAGAATTGTGGGTTCAGTCCGTTTAGTTTGGACCGCAGTGAGGAGAAGCCGAAGCATGCTGGGGGCCCAAATTTTGCGAGGGGCGTGGCGTTTGAAAAGATCGCGGCGAGGGTCAAAGGGGAGAGGTTGGCGAGTGAGACGTTGAGTCGTGAATTTGAGTGCGAAAAGGAGGAAGATCGAAGTCAAATGCACTTGTATTGTGTTCCTCCTGGAGTGCGTGTCGAAGGCATTAAGCGAGCGCGTTGGCCAAGTTCTGCGTGTCTCTGAAGGTCTCTGATTGTTCCACCATGGTGACCGGTTTTCTTCATGCCAAACATAGCCAGGGATGCTGTTGAAGCTAAGGATGAGAGCAGCGGAGTGAATATCTGAAATCCTTAGTCGTGCGAGGAGACCGAGGAAGGTAAACGACGTGGCGACGGGAGAAACTTTCAAGAAAGTGAACGATCGGGAAACGCCGAATGGACGCTAGTGTGTGCTACGATGCGGCGACTCAAGGTTGTTTATACTGCTACGACAGATATGTGCAGCTCCAATACGCAAGGAAAGACACGGGTATAAAATTACCACTGAAAGTAGACGGGCGGTATACAGCTACAGCTTGAACGGAGACATGCACAGATCTCGGCGACGACCAACGACTACGGCAGCGGATTCGTTTGCTCGAAGTTCTTCACTTCTTCCTGCAGCCAGTTCCAGAACTTCTCCCCAACCTCTGAGTCGTACGCTTCCCTTCTCGACCGACCAACTCGTGCCCAAGGGATCAAAAACTGCCAGCAAAATCAGTCAAGCGAACATCCTTGGAACAGTGATCGGAGGCGTACCTCTCCATTGTGCTTAGTCGGCTCTGGCATAAGCCCTCCCCAGAGCTGCGTCAACGCACCGTATTCCACAGGGTAAGACGTGAGATTCTGAGCGGGCTCACGGTCAGTTGACAGGAACCTTGCGGGAGATAATTCACGTACTATGAAGGCCTTTTGGGCCGCGGGCATATCCCTCGTGTTCATGTCGGTCTGCAAGATTCCTGTAGAAAGCCCCGAGCCGTTAGCAAGCTGGAAGATGCTAAGATACGTGGCTCATTCCCTGGATGGCAAGACAAAGACAGGATTCCCTTGTCTCCGTATCTCAGGGCCACCTGACGCGCAACAACAACATTTCCCTGGCGACGTTCTCATTAGAGTCCATTTCGAGGCAGAAAACTAGGGATATAATGAGTACTCACGAATTTGCTCTGATGGTACATGTCAAGAGGCTGCTTCTTGCGGCGTTCTGGTCCGTCTTGGAACGTCTCGTAGTGTAGGGTATCGTAGAAGGAGAGACTAGAGGATGTCGTGATGATGCGTGCGTAGCCGTCTGGCGACGTTGCTTGTCCGGCAAAGAGGGCGGGCATTAGTAGTTCTGTGAAGTAGAAGTGTCCTGCAGAAGTGATTATGAGGGTCAGTCACGCGTTTTGATCTGCGAAGTAGCCACTCACCAATGGTNNTCGACACGCGCCTTGCTACGTGACGCGATGTAGACTTTGCCGTTGTGTTGCAGCAACGCCTGCAAAGACATTCGTAAAGACTACCTGAATGAGGGTGGGAACGAACGGCACTCACTTTGACGGTGTGGTATCCAACTCCTTTGTTGCCTCCGGTAACCACGAACACTTTGCCTTTGCCCGACTGGTCTGGAATCTGGTCTACGGAGAACCGGGGCTTCGGAGGAAATGTTTGCGTCAGAAGAGCGAAAGCGTCGCCACTCAAGATTCTGCCCAGAGCCATAGCGAGGGATTGACGTAGTGGCTCGAGAGGAGGGAATCACTGAGGGAAGAAGGGGGAAGAGACTCAGAAAACGTGAGGATAGTTGGTGTCCGTCATGGTGAGCCTTTATACTAGNNGACGCATCATACCCAAGTTGATCGGCCTGAAAAAAACTTGGGTATGCTGCTCGCCGAGGGTCATTTAGCGAGAGCTGCGTCCTCGCCTGGCAAGTGACGGGGACAGACGGGGAGGGCGCAACAGAGCAGCATGGCGGCCAAGAGCAGGGTCACTTTCCGAGATATTCGGAGTCCGTTATTGCAGATCTTTGATCTCTCTCAGACTCAGAATCAAGGTTACGCGCCGGGGCCCGAGGTGCCGTGATCGAAGGCATGATGTGCAAGTCAGACTGCGAGGATGGCAGTCAAGGCAAAACTTTGCACTTCACCGGCTCTCGCTTTGCCAATCTGTACCACAGAGAGACTTCGTTTGTTAGATGCTAGTTTGTATAAAAGGTCAGGGCAGAACATGTCTTTGAAACAAATTGAGGATACCTACTACGCAGAAACAGCACAATCGTGACGACGATCATAGCTCCGCGGGATGGGTCGAGAGCAAATTGCGCATACATTGCTTTAGTGATCCTGTGCGTCGAATCAGATCCGGAATGAGAATAAATGAGAACGTCATCGGACATGCCTCTGCAGTGCGGCCACGATGATGCAAGTAATCTTGAACTTCATAACATGGCGCAAGATGTCTGAGAACGACCTTAGAAGTGAGGTAGAACATCCAGAGAGTTCGGTTCTCTTTGGAGTAACTCACCAGCCAAGTGTGCAATGCTCGACAATGGCAGCCCTTCGAAAAAGGCCGAGGTCAAGTTTTGGCCGAGTCACGGTTCCGGTTTTCTATACGAGCGCCAGTAGCGCCATATGGGCGCCATACTTATGAGCGCGCATAGCAATCAACATCCTCAGCTCTCGCTTTACGACAGTCGCGATTACAAGAGCAGACGGCGCGTGAAGGCGGACGAGGAGTACGTGTTTGAGATGATCAAGGAGGAGCTCGACGTCGATGCCAGCGTCCCCGCGCGATGGTACTTTGACAAAAGCGACCCTTGGGTGCCAGGGATGCCGCTCCCGGAGGACTCGTTTGTCGAATGAGGACACGGAGTGTTAGTTTTGTTCAGGCACTTGGGACTATGGCTTTGGACGTTACGCAGTACTCATTACATCTGATCACTGTTTCCATATCTCTCAGGCGGAAGTCAAATGGAGCGTATACCACATACTGTAATGCCTTGGCAGTGATTCCCCGCACAAACGACGTCCCCTAGTCTGGACTCGCATTGACCTTCGCTTCGCGCGCCGATGCACGGCGAGCCTGGCAGGATGGGATGGTATCCAATACAAGTCTGCGCTGATAAGAGCTTGCAACTATTCCATATATTGTCCCGAGACTATTATCACACGTTTGAGGCCGTGGCTATGAGCACCAACCTGAAAGAGTAAGGCGACGACACACTGCTAATCAGAGAGAATCACGCAAATGAAAGAACAGCGTAACTCACCAATGACCATCACTCTCCACCAAATTGCAGCTACAATTTCCCCAAGAGCTCCTTCTGTAACGCTTCAAGCTCCTCCTTCGCAATCTTCTGCTGTGGCCATCCGATGACGAGGCCTTCCTGGTCCGACTCGCTGGGTTTCGGGATGATGTGGAAATGGACGTGGTTGACTTCTTGATGTGCTATCTTGCCATTGTTCTACGAGGAGAACGTAAGTTGGAGGGTACAAGACGGATGGAAGGGGGTGAGTTGTACCTGGAGGATGTTGTAGTTCTCCGAACCGAGCGCGGTGGCGATCTTCTTCGCTGTTGGAAGCGCGTCGGCGAGATATTGATCTGGGAGTTCGTGAAGCTTCTCCGCGTGGTCTGCGAGTGACGGATGCGAAGCGTAAGTGAACAAAGTGCCTTCATAACGACGAGGGTTTTGAGGCGTACATTTAGGAATGACCAGCGCGTGTCCTTTAGCCAAAGGGCCGATGTCGAGGAAAGAGTACGAGAACTCGTTCTCGATCAACTTGAACGACGGGATATCTCCTAATCGTGGAGGTGTCAGTCGCTATTTTGTGTTGTAGAACGGAGGTGGGGTGTTCGTACCTTTGATGATCTTGCAGAAGATGCAAGTCGCCAAAGACCTAGTGTCACAAACATCTGAGCATCCTGCGAGAGCATATGTGCGATTTGAATCTCCTGCTCACTTGGCCGTCATGGTGAGTGAGGAGAGAGATGGAGAACAGAGAGTCTAGGAGGAGGTCGTGGTCAGGTCCCTCGGAACGTTGGTTGCCTCGGTATCAAGACCCGAGTCGGAGCCGGCCCTAAAGAGGGTCAGGACCGGGCCGTTCCGTTCTCCGCTGATCTTGAGCAGTGAGCACCATCATCATGCCCGTATCATGCTATGGCCACTTACCGGCCTCTCGCTCCAAACAGCACGCCATGCTTTCAGGTTGATCGCGGTAGCATGAACGATAGAGAGCCTAGCATGCTGAGTCCGTGGGAGGTCAAGGAGAATATGGAGTGAGTCGTGTTTTCACAGAAACAATACCGTCGCGATAATGTGTCTTTAGTGTCTTGCATTGCGTCTAGGCAACCGCGTGCCAACTTGCGCAACACAACGATTCGACACGGAGGCTCCCCCTCCTCTTTTAGTCTCGACCCTTGACGGATATTCAAACGGTGTAGCAGGGGCTCTCCGAATTTCTGGTGCAATAACAACTGTATCATCATCGGTCACAACTCCAGGTGCTCCACACAATCCGTTCACCATGACCTGTCGTATCCTACTATTGGTCATCTCGTTGCGTCCTCCATATCTCGTTGGAAAGCTGAAAGGACCAAGTGGTTATCTGTAAAGGGACGCGGTATATATGGTCTGTAAGTTGTCATCCACTATCTTACCTCTCGTCGTCACTCACACCTTCTTTTCAACAGTTTAGAGACATTATCCACGATGGGAAGCTGGCTTTCGATTTTTCGCACCGACAATACCGATGTCACCGCAGCTACTTCCTGCAAACAGACGCACCACATCACCGGCTCTGATTCTCTCTCCGAGTCCCATCCATGTACATCTGCACATTTCGCTCAAATCATGTCTCGTTCTGCAATATCATCCTCCTCATCGCATCGTAATGCTGCCCCCACGGACATCCCTCTTAGTCCGCAGACGATACGCTCTGCCACTCGAATCAGGCAGAGGCCCGGGCTCACGTCAAGTGCGTACGCAGTGCTGAGCTTTGGCGCATCTCTAGCTGATTACACGCTCTACTTGTGTCAGGTCCCGGTGGGTCTTCGTGGACGCAGGAGGAAGTCGAGGGGTTGACAACGTTGACACCTGGTGAGCCTATACACATTTCTGTCGGCGTGTACAGTCACCAACAACACAATTTTTGCAGTGAACTCAGCCGTTCCTGTGCGAGTGTCCAGGAAAAATCGAGTGGAAACACACAGAAGCTCTGGGAGGAGTAAAAGAGATTACCATAAGCAGGAATCGGGTATGTGCTGAGCATCATTGACTCTGACGAGGATTGGAACTTGCTCACTCTACGAAATGATCTCGAAGGAGCTTCCTCAAGCAGTGCCGATTGTGTAAAGTACGGAAGAGCAGCCCACTGGGCTGCGCTCATGGACTCCTCCCACATACGGGCCGGTACCCAGATCAGGAAAGGCGAAACAGCCGGTCCCAAAGTTCCAGAAGTGATAACGCAACGACACGTGCATTCCATGAAGGCAGAGATTGTAGAGAATGACATCTTGTGAGTGGGAGTGGTTCTTTACCTGCCTTCTTCGTGCTAACAGTAGCTACCTTTTCAGTGCCGGATACCCTTGAACTTAGATGTACTTACACCGAGTAGACTGTAGGAACAGTCCGTCGTGACTTTAGATATCTGCTACATCTAAGCTGGACTGAGATGTGTAGGCGTTATATACTTGTTTCTTGCACTATTGCCGTTTTGGATTCAGATGCGATTCAATCCACATTCCGGGTTAGTATCAGTCATCACTTCTGACTAGCGCGTCGTTAAGGCCGATTAGACGCCAAACGCGTCGCTTAATCGTGCCAGTTGCTAACAGGGACGACGCTCCTCCCGTCGTACAGTACGTCTTCCACTTCTCCTACTACCTCGACCAACCCGGTCATTACTCTGCCTTGTAGATTTGGTGGAATACGAAAGGCTCATCTTCGTGCTCCTCTTGGCGAACATCTGTGCTTGGCATGTCTCTCGTAAGTCTGCTGTCGATTTGTTGCCACGATTTTTCGCCGACTACGCCAGAGCGAACAGACTCGTATTCTGCTTGGGGGAAGAGAAAATGGGCTTCGAGTGAGTCTATATGCAATATTATCTGCATGAAAGTCACTCATTTCGATCGTAGACCTCTCTCGCACAAGTCCTAGATGACTGGGAGCACCGCGTCTCATTGGTATCTACACGCACTTATCACAAGTCAATTCAGCCTGACCTGCGCCTGAGGAACGGCGGATCAGTGTCACTGCCATTAGAGGACTCTGGAGTGGGGGCCTTCAAGGATTGCGCTGCAAAGCAGAGCGCGAGCCACGAGGATGAGAATGTCTGGGAGATGGACGTAAGATCTGTGAGTCTCCGTTGTTCATTATCATAGAAGTAGAATCGACCGATGTGGCCAGTTTTTTCTGCAAAACAGGGCCGAATGGAATGCCTTCCTCAAAGACGCGGTAGAAAACGCTTGTGAATCCCTAGGCGTTGCAATAAATCCACAGTGGGAGCTACGGAAATTGATATTGTGTGGGACCGGTTCAAAGTACGTGGTGGATTTTATGTGGTCCCTGATAATCAACTCACTCTCTTTGAAGCTGGCAGCCATCGACTTGGTGCGTGCTATTCTTCATGGCTCGCTGTAGTTGCTGACTCTTGGCTTCTAGTACTCGCGCCGATAGTGACGGAACTGATCTCGCGTCAATGCTGGTCATTCTACCGTCAACATTCACCGGTAGCTCTTCGAAATTCTCCTACAACACCTTGTCCACCGAATACGACTGTACCGCGTCAAGCTCCCAATCAAGATCTCTCACTGTCTTGACATGGCCTACCGGCGTGTCAGACCAATTCCAGCCTATAACATCGGGTTACAAGCTCTCGCTCCTCACCCTCAAAACAACGTCGCTTGCAGTCGAACCGACTCTTCAGGGCTTAGACTGCTCAGCAGCTTCGCCCACTGCTGAAGTCGTGGATGGAGAATACCGGCGCTGTCCCGAAAAAGATCACCAAGATGTCCGAGTCGGGGGGTCTCCGCTGGGAGTCTCTGCTAGGCGCAGACGCGTTCAAAGCCTCGCTCTTAGGCCTACTGGTCGAAGAACTGGGCTTCTACGTTGCTCTAGCAACGGCCGAGTGTATGGAGACGATCACGCGTCGAGGTCGTCGTCGTCGTGCCAGAGACTTCGGCTACAGCGACCGCTGCGAATGCGAACGTCAGTCACCCGGCCATGGGCCGTTTTCTCTCGATGGAGACGCTTACAGCGTTTTGCACATGTCAAGTATGTGCACCGATCCGGACATTGGGACCAAGAGGAAAGTCGGGCTCCCGGCGACGCTGCCGAAGAAAAGGCAGCATCGGGAAGAGCAGCTGCGCTTGGGAGAATAGTACAAAGCGTATTTGTGGTCGGTCATGAAGGCACTTGGGAAGGACGACCTTCAGATGGTGGTATGTTTTCCTGTCAGGAATTTGAAGCCTCGCATGATCCCTTCTTCATTTCTCGTTTCACAGATAATGAAGCATCTCGCTGTTCACGAGGCTATACAATGGCAGGAATCTATACGGTATGGGCTCAACAACTTCAAGACGATCAGTACTGACAAACAGGAGCTAAAAACAATCCTCGGAGTCCGCTATTCCGAGATCGTCACACCTTTGAAGGCGTATAATACACCCTCTTCTCGTGCGAGTCTATCACACGTATCTAGACCCTAGGACAGGAGCAGGAGTCGCCAGCCAAACGACGTAGGGCTGAAATTTCGTAGAGTGGGTTTTCGCGTAGCCTGCTCGTAACTCAGATCGTATTTCTTCGTTCCGAAAGACTTTGGTCGGGATTTGCAGATCTTACGGTGTTACTTATGCGCGGTGGCGAAAATTTGCATTGCTTCGAGACGTCACGGTGGCCTTGCTCGAAAGTTCACTCCCTCTTGGGCCAAGGTCGTCTCTTTGGCTATCGCGGGGAACCTACCCCCACAGTGGGGCCTGCGAGAGAAGGAGCTTCGGACTGTACGACCGCGACGGGCGTTCGTGAAACAGTGTGCTCAGACGAGTCCGATACCTAGCAACTCATCTTGAAGTTCTGACATCATTTATTGCGAACATCTCACTTCGAGCTCACTGATCTTGCTGAGTATCAATGGTCAAATGTCACACAGGAACGGTGCAGTAATCCTGAAGTCATCATGATGCAACTGTTATAAGCAGAAAGCTGTCCAACAGTCCAGGCAGAAACAATACACAGTTCAAATTCCGATCCACGACCAAGACAAAATATTCCATGTGAAAGTGTCTTTTTGGCTAGCTAAAAGCGCACTCAGAGCAGCAGACCAATCAGTCGCTGTTTCCGCCAATGGCGTCTCCAGAACGGCTCCTGCCACCGTCACCAGCACGGTCTATCACGAAACGATCGTCAGTCTACGATGAGAGTACGAGGATGTGGGGAAACCACGTACTGGTGCCGCCGTTCCTGAGCAAAGCCTCTCCCGAAGCCTCGTTGTCGATGCTTCCGCCTGTAGAATCGCCAGCGTTGCCAGACGTGGCGGATCCGGATCCAGACGATGCCTTTTTGGCGTTGGTGGTGGTGGTAGTGGCGGTGTCGACGTTACCGCCGATGGCATCTCCAGAGCGAGAGTGGCCACCGTCACCGGCACGGTCTGTACATGGATATCGCGTGAGCCTCGGCAGCGGCAGCGTACGAAAGAAATTTCAAGATCGGAATATCACTCACTGTTGCCGACGTTTCTGAGGGTGGATTCACCGGACGCGTTGTTCGTAACGCTGCCTCCGTCGGTGTTGCCAGCGGAGCCGCTGGTGGCGTCTTGCCTGGCAACCAGGGCGTTGAAGCCTACAGGAGTAGGAGAAGCTGCAGCACCGAGTGCGCAAGCAGCAACGACGATGGAAGTAACAACAGAGAACTTCATGATGTGCGTAAGATGAGTGATGTAGTGGCGCAGAGATGAAGAGTGTCACTGTGTCGATGTGCTGTAGATAGATGGGGTGTCCACAACAGCGATTCAGCCAACGAAGACAACCTTATATAGACTTTTGACAAGGGGAGAAGTTCCGCACGCATGGGAGAGCATTATGTCCATTGTCGAGGACCAAAAAATGGGCTTCTGAAACGGAAACGAGCTGCCTTCATGTCGGGGCATCGTTTGTGTGCGATCATGGGAAAGTGACGACTTGCCAGGGTGACAAGGCAGAAAATTTCCGAGGCCCGGCCTTGGGTGGGGTAGAATAATAGCGAACAGCAGCCGACTTGGGCCCCTAGTGGTCGGTGACAGGAAAGGCACTAGACGACCAGACCCTATTGCAGGACCTGTCTTCAAGCGTACTTTGTCATCTCGGGGCCATGAGCAGATTAATATGGGAGCTGTAAATGCATGTTATGCAAAGCCGTCAGTACTATGACGATCGACTTCGTCAGTAAGTGAGGTACGTACTAGCGAAGTGTCCAATGGTTGACATCCATGGTAGACCCTGAAACGCACCGAGCTCGCGATTGCTCGGAGGAATTCGTGTAGGAGCTCACTCATACAAGAATAACGAAACTGGTCGACTAAGCGATATGGGACTGGGTCCATACCAGCTCGGCCTTCAAGGGCGACGGGTTTCCAAATCCTTGGGACTGTCCGGTGCATGATGCATGATGCATGACCTTTGCATGGCTATGCAAAATTTCCACGTCGATCTCGCCCCACGTCCTGGTGATGTCGATATTGAATATTGAGGCGCGTTTCACGCGCAGGAAAGTCGCTGAGCAAGCGAAGGAGAGCCGTAGTCGTCCTGACACCCGAGGACACTTTGTCGGACTTTTGTCGGGGTCGCGTCACGACGAGACCCACATGATTCAACAACGCGCAACATCCATGTGCACAGTGAGGCCTTGTCATCGCCGTTCTCGGACTCGCGCACGTTGTGCGGGCTAAACCATACATGAGTTCATGACATGGAAGAGAGGCCTGAAACGACAGCTTACGGACCCACAGCTATGCTCTTGCACTCTGAGTGTTCACATGTTCACACGTCAATCTAGTGTGCTCCTCGGAACATATGCACATCGCGCAGGAATGTGGCGAGTAGTTCTCGGAGTAGTCAGACGGGTTCCGGGGTCCGGCCCATTCCGGCTTGCGGAATTTCGGAGGCTGCTGCAGGCGCCTATCTTATCTGATCCGTTCCGGCCGACAAATTCTCGCACGGTCAAACTTCGCCTCACTGAACGTTACTGAGTACCGTATGAGTACTGAGTACTGAGTACTGAACAGTACTGAACGTTGAACGTTGAACGTTGAACTTCTGGACTGACTGACATGAAGGGCCTGTTCACAACCTGGCAGTGATGACGGTAGAATATAAGTAGCCTGGTCGCTTGTAACGCGACTGACCGACAACCAGAGACCAGCTGGCAAGGCCAGTACACTGCCAGAGAGGCAGTCCGAGCCCCCGAGAGGTCGAGGCTTCGCGAGGCCTCTGAGCTCTCCAAGTGAAACAGGGGATCCAGTCCTCTCAACAGTGGTGCTAGTGGTAAGGGATTGGCTTTGTGCAGATGTCGCGTTGTGAACGTGATCAATGATGAGGTAGTAAGCGTACAAGTGTAATGCTACAGGTATCGTAAACTTGAAACATGAACGTTGAACGAGAAGCAGTGGTATGTGATGTCATTAAAGACGCATTCCGAACGTACAAGCAGCACTCATCCATGTCGATGAGACCGTACGTCTAGGGGGCAGAATCACCGTGGATGGAAGCTCTGCGACCTCCTCTTCATCAGACACGAGCCAAGAATTCTGGTTTTAATCGGAGCCGAGACCACAGAATGAAGAAGGATCCAAAGAGGACGGACGCGCCGCTGAGCATGATCATGCCCAAGTAGGAACCATGACTGAGTTTCAGCAACGCGCCTGCTGCCGGCCCGCCACAGAGTGAACTGAATGATTGATCACGGTTAGAAACCGACTGCCAATACCGATTTTGTAGGTGTGACTTACGGGAAAGATATGATGGTATACATCATACCCATTCTGATTCCTATTTCCCGTATATCGGAAATTTGTGCGATGCAGGGAACAACCAGGGCATTGAACGCGCCGGAGAAGAATCCGTACACCACGGCGTAACCCAGAATTTGCCCTGTTTCCTCCGCGAACGTCCAGAGCAGTAGGGTGAATAGACCCGCGAAAAAGGCGGAAGGGAAAAGCATGTTGAATCGTCCGACAGTGTCTGACAAGTATGGAGGTGCGAGGCGTCCGAGGATACTCGCCCCATTCATGACCGACAGCACCGTGAATGCAAGCGAAGAGGAAACTGATAGCGCTGTTGCATAAGAAACGATATAGAAATATGGGATGAATAGCCCTGTCGGGGTTTCAAAGTAAGATTCAAGACGTATGGAAGACTGGCTGCCAGGTGGCGTACCGAGAGAAACGAAGACACCACCGGCTATTAGAAGCATGAAAGTTGGATCACCGAGATGCCGTATTTCAAACCACCGTTGTGCCGGACCATTCGATTTCTTGGACAGACGAGTAGAGACCATGGCAGTCGCAAGACAGCACAGCGCCAGCGTAATGAACCCAGAGATCCGCACTGCCCATGCAAAACCGCATATGACAAACAGGCGGCGCAGCATGATGGGATAAATGACACCTCCTACAACATAAGCAAGCAACGATCAGAAACTACGAACAGCCAGCAAATGGGTAAACTGCGGCGTCGCACCTACACCTGATCCTGCGAGGGCGATGCCGAGCGCTGTGGCGCGATATCTGAGGAAGTACGTGGATATAGCGGCGAGAGAAGGATAGAACCTGTACTAAGATCAGTAAATGGCTCGAGGCGACGGGCATGCTGTGCCACAGAGCTTACAGTAATCCCACTCCGAGTCCAAATAGAGCACCTTGACACAAGACGTACTCGAAGTATTGCGTACAGATACTTGTGATCATAGTGCTCAGGCTGATTACTAGCGTTCCTGATACCATAAGTAGTCGTGGGCCGTATGCGTCGAAGAGACGGCCGATGAAACTCCCCTGCAGATTCGTCAGAATGAATGAACGCGTGTGTTCACATATAGAAGTACTCACCGAGAAAAAGAAGAGCCAAAGCTGAAGAGACCCTATCCATGATATCGTCGACGGCGGTAAATGCTCCAACTGATGCTCCTGGTACCAGGACTGGAACGTTCCAAAAGACGTGAGCTGCCCAAAAGTACAGAGCAGCCCCAAGAACGCCCCAAGGACGGTCAGCCAAGCGTCGAAGCCACCATCTGGGTACACGTCGTCCAATGAGTGCGTAGAGGATGGAATACGCGAGTGCGTGTTTACCACCGTGGCGGAAGCGGTGCTCTCGATCTTGACGAGAGTGGTGGTTGGTGGGTCACATTTTTCTAAGTCTGTGAACGACATGGGAAGGGGCTTGACGTTGACGTTCGCTGCTGTCCGGTCCTAGATGCAAGCCGAGAGGAAGTGGAGTCGATGTTCAAGGGCGGGTGGTGGCCACCTTGGCCAGAGAACGTCGGGATTGCAACTGGACTGTGCGCGGCATTCCCTCTCTTTAAGTATTCGGTGGGGAACCTTCTTTCATTTGTCTTTCTGAAAGACGTGATCGGCCAGCCTCTTTATGACTTGTACCTCTCGCGCAACCAAAGAGGTGAAGGGATTCCCATCTGCTAAAGTCTGTCGCAAACGCAAGGGCGGCTGTGCGGGATGTCAGCCACAAATGATTCAGACTGTGCATTATGCATACCGCCATGTTGGGGGCGCTACGAGGTGAACGCAGCTTGAACGCAGCATCTTCTGGCAGCACGTCAATCGCCAGTCTGAGATTGTCGAAACCTCATCAATGTCTTGACGGGTTGAAGACCTGCTGTGATTGGGTGAATCGCTTGTGCGGATTTTGATTAGGTTAACTTCACGTACTCGTGTACCAAGTAAAGGCAGTTCTTGGAGCGCGGTGTTGCATGGAACCTGGCTAATTGTTTTGAGACACCATGACCAGAGGCAACAAGCTGCGAGGACTGTGATACCCCGTCATCGACGAGTCGGACGTGGGCAGAGAATTGGCCTCACGGCAGGTGCCGAAATACCGGCGCCAGCCGCCAACTTGCCCAATATGGACGTGTATGGGCGCCCAAGGCCTACGTCCGATGACTCCGATCCTATGTGACGGAACGGCCCGAAAAGCCAGGCCACGGTTCGGCGATCTTGAACACAACGTTGAACTTGCGTTGAACAATGAGTAAGTACTTGATGAGTACTAATGCTCAGCACACGCGGAGGTCCTGACACTGGGAGACAGACCATATTTTATACAAGACAAAATTCGTCACAAACATTCCCTTTGTTTTGAAAGCTTTTTGCCTCGCAAAATGCGAAACTAGATCAGAACAAAATCAAAGAAAGATTTAAATCTCTCTGCTAACTCAGATTTGTGTGTCACAAAAAGTCTAGATTAGTATTGGATTTTGTATGATAGCAAAGCATGGATAGATAGGTCATTTTTGAGGAATCTTAATTGTATTTTTGCCGTCACAAAATGTGGTCGGGACCCCAGTGTGACCAATGGCCAAGAACGATATTTGTGCACTGCAGGTGTTTACTCTCAGGCTATCCGGCGGTGAAAATACTGTTACTAATGACTACCATTTCTTACATGTCACCCCCTCCGGAGTACTTAAAATAGATCGCGTGACCGTGTCCACTGTAGGGATAGAACCAGCAGCTCGAATCCTCGACATCGCTCACAGGGCACGGTATAGTAGTACAAGTACGGTAGGGCCGGCAAGCGGCATTGCCCGCTACCGTGGTTTAGCCAATCGAATGGCAAAGAAGTTCGCTTAACGAACAAAACCAAGAATTTTTTACGAAGCCATCTTTCAGTCACTCTGAATCTCTGAGAGAGAGCCGCAGTCAGATCGCAACTCACTGGTACGGAGACGGACGCAAATGCGGCGGAACACTCGAAAAGGAATAGCGGAGCACGGCCATCACGGCATATCACGTGCAACACGTGATTTTTCAAAAAATGGCGTGAAAGCCCCGGACATCGATCACTTTAGAGACCCTCTACCTGACGGTAGCGGGAATATGGACAGGCATACCGGTACCACAGTATGGTTGCCGTGCTCGACGGACGAGGCCTCGAATCTCGATGTCGATGAGGTCTTATTTTATTTTGACGCGTCTCTCGCATGTCCAGCGATCCCGTCGGTTAGAAAGTCCAAGCTGCTACTCAATGTCAATGAGAGGCTTCAAATTTCAGGCTTTTCAAAGCGTCGCTGAACGCAAGTGTGTCCAAGTGTTACACCGATGGTCCTATTTCGACTGACTGTCCCTTCAAGTGAATACAAACGATACAAGCTCCAATCCACGGTGAGAAGTGCGAGCGCGATATTCGAAACTTCATGACGAGTAATCACTTGTCGTTTCCACCTGTGGCGTCCCCAGAGCGACTGTCACCACCATTTCCACCGCGGTCTATACCAGCAACATCGTTAGCGCAAGGAACGATAGAGAACAAATAGACAACACGTACTGATTCCGAGATTGACGATCGCGCTCTCTCCAGAAGCCTCATTACCTACGTCACCACCGTTCGAGTCTCCGGAGTCGCCGCTCTGAGCGTCGCCTGTATTGCCGTTGCCACCTATGGCGTTTCCTGTACGAGTAGAGCGACCGTCACCACCGCGGTCTGTACAGACAGTCAGCTTACTGGAGGAATGTGAATGACGGTGTGAAGCGCGCGAAATATACTGACTAAGGCCAGCATTGAGGATGGCGCTCTCTCCAGAAGCGGAGTTGTTGATTCGACCACCGTTGGAGTCTCCAGCGGTGCCACTCCTCGCGTTTCCCCTCCTAGCGAGGTCTGTCGTCTGGATATCGGCGGGAATGGGGGAACCTGCGACCAGAAGAACGCAGGAAACGATGACGATGGAAGCGAGAGGAGTGAACTTCATGATGTGGGATGGGTTGCTGATTACTGACAAGACGATGTGCAGGCGTCGATTGTCGCGTTGAAGTTGGGGTGACAACTGCTGCCTCTAGCTGAGGTACGGCCAGCTTATATAGGGTTCCGACCAGAAACAAACGCGTGATGTCCTACCCATAGTCACCTTCACAAACACAGTCAAGTGGAAGACAGGACTGCAAAATCCGAAACGACTCACGAATGAAGCTTGAACTGCGGTTCCACAATGTCTGAGATCATGAGAACCCGCGCATCTCGTAGCATCCCATTCCAGGGAAGACGACTAGGCTTGAGGAAATCAGTCACACACGAGGGATGTTGTGGACGCGTGAAAATAACTCCATGGCAACGATACTACAAGACTGACGTTTGCCCCGAGTGCGTCCTAAATCATCAACGAAGCTGGGCGAGAATCAGTGAACTTGGACGAGGACAGTCGTTCATAACGTTCAAAGCTCACCGAGAGTTTGAAACGATTCTTACTCGGATGTGATCTGGCTTAAGACATTACGGCGGGGAGCCTTCGAGTCCCAAGATGAATCAGCTAGTGCAGTATTGAACACGACGAGTTCGCCGTGGTCGTTCGACGCCTAGACATAGCATACGGAATTGGACCGGGTGAGAGGTTTCGGGACTGGTAAACGCCAAGCTTTATACCAGGGGGATCCAGGAAACTGGAACTCCTCAGCTCCTTGACAGCCGTCGAGCCTCAATGTATACATATACAAATTGATTTGAGACTCGTCCCTCGGGCACTATTGGCTTGCCTTGGAAAGCAAGTCTCCTCCGGCTGGTATTCTTTCCTGCAGCATGGAGCGCGACTCAGTTGGATCAGTCTAATACACACAACATTCGAACGTACTCTACCTCGCCCTTGACAAAGTTGTCTCCAAACTTCCGCATTTTACGTTTCTCATACCACTCTTTCGTGGCCAACCTCGCATCGCACCAGATGACGCCACACCGTAAGTCTGCCTTCGCAACGTCGAAGACATGCTGCAGTAGGAGTGTACCGATTCCTTTGCCTTGATGACCTGCATCACAAGCAAATTTGCGAAAACGGACAGCGGGGACTTGGGAGAGGTGCTTGAGATCCACTGGCACGTCGGTCGAAGAAGCACCGCAAGCAAGCTCTACACCGTGGGGCAGAGGCTCCTCGAACACTGAGATGACGGCTACAGGCATATCATCCTGTGCTAGAAATGCACCGTAGTGATATCCGGCGTCATCTTCAGGCAGCTGAACGTGGGATATCTGTTTGTGTGGCCACAGCACTGCATGGCGGAGAGCGAGCGTGTGTTCGACAGCTATCCTCTTGATGATGACTGTGGCGGTGTCTTTTGAAGCTGAAACTACAATAAAGAGCAGTAGTACTAAGTGTCTCGCCTAGCATAAGTAACGTCGTGACCTCTTACAGGTATTCATCGAATGATGCCCGGGAACGTGCCAATGAGACCGCTGACGCTGCTCCAAGATCTACGAACATATAAGTAAATGGGCCTGATTATTTCGAGCTGGACGTTTCAACTATTTTGGATGCGCACCTGTTGACCTTGACTACGAGTTGGTCAATTGAACTTGAACCACTCGAACTTGAAGCTTGAAGTCACGGTTCTTGTCAAATTTCAATTGGGTGCCACAGTACTATACTCCTTCTTTCTCTCACACTGAGTTAAATAACCTAGGTAATCTATGTTTAGACTTTGTATTACCCAAAGATTACTTACCTCATTAAGAGCACTCTTGGTAACTAACCTCCTTGACCTCCGCCTCCTCTGTCACAGCGTTCGCCACATTTCTCATCGTATCTTGGACGTTGAACACCGCTAGCTGCCTTTGGAATTGTGCGCAGCAAACGCTGCGGGGCAGACTTAGCAGTGCATGACACACAGCCTTGTGGAAGTACTACATCTGAAAACATTTCTTCGCACCTGTCAATCCTCCAAACTCATCCATGTCGCACTTCCCTCGTGTGAGTACTCCGTTCTTCCACAGACTTGCTCGTTGTTGATGTTTAGTCCTAGTTTACCCACGCAGGCCAGCACCAAGGCCAGTATGACGAGTACGATCAATACAACCCCTACGAACCACATTCCTCGACTACGCCGAATCCTTACGACCCACATCCCTCGACCAGCCCCCACCCGTACGAACAGGAGCATCAAGCGTATCAACCTCTCCATCCAGACCCCTTCTCTATTCCGTCACAATCACCACCGCACCTTGCTGGCTCGCCCCCCCTCACTGATGCTTACCATGCCCCTCTAACCGACCCGTACGCTGCCCCACTACACCCTACTTCACCACCTCCGATGGATTACCTGAATGCAGGCTATTCAAACAGCCTGCAGACGGCATCACCTACTCTCCATTCTGTAACACCACCCCCGCATTCTATGCTCGGCTCACCGCAGCCTTCACCGTACTCAGGAGGGCCGTCATACCAGGATTTGCAGGAGGAGCATGAGGATTTGCAGGATACTGGAGACATTCCGCTGCTGCAAAGGAACGGGGGCCGGGCGCCGCCCTTGTCTATGCCAGGAGAGTATGACCCTGCTACCTCGGATGCGCAGTCGGAGAGCAACATCAGGTACGGTCGGATTCCGCAGAGGGTGCCGCGGCGATACAAGACCATCAAGAAAGTCGAGTGAGTGCTGCCTGTTTCCGCCTGTTCCGCTCTATCTGAGATACTCTCGCCGCAAGGCTGTTCCATGGCAACTTCGTACTGGACTCTGCCGTTCCTACGAAACTACTCAACATGTGTGGGCAGCGCAACGAACGCGAATTCACCCATATGCGATACTCCGCCGCAACATGTGACCCGAATGATTTCAAGAACGAGGGTTTCACTCTGCGCCAGGTTCACTACGACCCGCCCAGGCGCACAGAGCTCTTCATCGTCATGACGATGTACAACGAGGACGAGGAGCTGTTTTGTCGGACGATGCACGGTGTGATGAAGAACATTGCCCACCTGTGCAAACGCGATCGGAGTAAGACGTGGGGGAAGGAAGGGTGGAAGAAGGTCGTGGTCTGCATCGTATCAGACGGACGGTCGAAGATCAACTCGAGGACTCTCAGCGTCATAGCGACGATGGGAGCGTATCAGGACGGCGTCGCGAAGGTGCGTGTGCTGGGTTGTTGAAGTGCACGGATGGAACCTAATCCCTCCGCAGAATATCGTTAACGGCAAAGCGGTAACGGCGCACATTTACGAATACACCATCCAAGGTGAGCACTCAGCACTGCCCCGTTGTGTCGCGCTTCTGACCTGCAGCAGTTTCGGTCACCCCGTCGATGAAGATCGAAGGCGCCGATCGCGGTATGGTGCCCGTGCAAGTCATTTTCTGTCTGAAGGAGAAGAATCAGAAGAAGATCAACTCGCACCGCTGGTTCTTCAACGCGTTCGGCCCCATCCTGCAACCGAACGTCTGCGTTCTGCTCGATGTTGGTACTATGCCGGGTCCCACGTCCATCTACCACTTGTGGAAGGCGTTTGACATCAACTCAAACGTTGGCGGAGCGTGCGGTGAAATCGTAGCGTTGAAGGGTAAATACGGACAGAACCTGATCAACCCCCTGGGTGAGCGTTACGATAGAGCTGCGCTGGTGTTTCTGCTCACCGCTTTGCAGTGGCCGCACAGAATTTCGAATACAAGATGTCCAATATCCTGGACAAACCACTGTGCGCTCTGCCCCTTTCCACCCTAGGGCCTTGTCCTGACATTTCTACACAGGGAATCGGTGTTTGGATACATCACTGTGTTGCCCGGTGCTTTCAGCGCGTACCGATATATCGCTCTTCAGAATGACACCGTAGGCGAGGGCCCTTTGCAGAAGTACTTCCTGGGCGAGAAGATGGTGGGTACTGTCGGCTTATACGGGATAACGATGTACTGAGCTGAGTTCTCTTCAGCACGGCGCGGGTGCGGACATATTCACCGCAAATATGTACCTCGCGGAGGATCGAGTGCGTACCTGATAGATGGTTTTGCATTCCAACTGACATGACCTCCGCAGATTCTTTGTTGGGAACTGGTCTCGAAGCGTGGTGGAGCTTGGATCTTACATTATGTCAAGTCTGCGTATGCTGTTACCGACGTGCCGGACCAGGTAACCTTATTGACGTGCTCAATGATTGGGAACTTCGAACTCACTGAGAACGGCCTAGGTCCCAGAGCTGATCTCTCAACGGCGTCGATGGCTTAACGGATCGTTCTTCGCCGCCATCCACAGTACCGTGAAGTTCACCTACATCTATCGGTCATCACACAGCTTCCTGCGCAAGTTCTGGATCCACGTTGAACTGCTGTATCAAACGTTCAATCTGATCTTTTCTTGGTTCGCTCTCGTATGTGACGTGATACATTGATGTTTTCTCCGCGGATCTCTAACATACTCATTGCAGGGCAACTACTACATCTCGTTTGTCATTCTGAGCGAGTCTATGGAAGACCCGTCGTTCCACCTCGGCAACGGTATTCATATCCTCAACCTCATCTTGAATTATTTCTATCTCGGTCTCCTCGTCATGTGTTTCCTGCTCTCATTGGGTAATCGACCCCAGGGTGCTAAGTGGGGATATACTTTGGCGTTCGTTGGGTTTGCCTTGGTCACAGTCTACATGACGGTATGTCTGCAGCTTTTCCGCGCAATCTCCGCATACTGAATGACACCATCTTCATTCCGATTCATAGGTCGCAGCATTCTTCTTGGCGTTCAAGGGCATTGACAACATCATCAGTGCAGATGGCCCGCTCACAGCGTCGTCCTTATTCACAAATTCCATCTTCCGGAATATCGTCCTCTCGCTGTTGGCGACTCTTGGGCTGTATATACTGGCGTCGCTCATTTTCGTGAGTGACCCCATCCATTTTTGAGCGAAGCGAAGCTGAAACCATTCTGCGCGCGATAGTTTGAACCCTGGCACATGATCACATCATTCCTTCAATACCTCTTGATGGCGCCTTCGTACATTGCCGTGCTGAACGTCTACGCCGTACGTCCGCTTTGCTGATACTTACTACTGAAACTGATTCACGAACATCGCCCACTCAGTTTGCTAATGTCCAGTACGTCTCCTCCTCATCTCCGCACCTCCCGTTAACTTTGAATGCCAAAGTCAACTTTATCACTGACATCTGTTCGCAGCGACGTGTCGTGGGGTACGAAAGGAGATAACAAAGTTTCGACTGATCTCGGCGTTGTCACGACGGGAAAGAACAAGAATGAAGTGGAAGTGAATGTGCCCACCGCGGAAACGGACATTAATGCGGCATACGAAGACGCCATCCACGTTCTTTCAACGCGACCGCCGAAGACAGACCCTAAGCCTGATCCGCAGACGCAACAAGAAGACTATTACAGAGGTTTCAGGACAAAGTACGTACCAGCTCTCGCCCATTTCATAACCACCCCACTGAATATTGGTCCGGCACGTGTTTAGCGTGAGTTTGCTAGCTTCTTACCCGTCTCAGAGTTGCCTGCTTTTGAGCATCTCGGGCCTTGGATGTGTTCACTTCTTGAGAGCGCAACGCTAATGTGTTTCCTCGGTTGTTGTAGGTCCTTCTCGCCTGGACCTTGTCCAACGTGAGTGTCGCGTGCCCTTCCAGTGTCCCCTTACATGCCGTGCTGATTAGTTCGTCTACGATCTGCAGGGTTTGCTTGCGGCAATCATTGTGTACGTCTCAATCCATCCGTACATCGTCAGGTTGGAGCTGACTTCCTGGTGAAACCCTCAGTTCGGCAACGGGCAAGGCCAAAGACGTTGGTGCACATAACACTGTGAATGGCTATATGGCGTTTGTGCTGTTCTCCGTAGCAGGCCTCGCACGTACGTGTTCTTACTTGCCTATTATGAAAAACGCGTTCATGGCTGACGTCAATGCTTCCCCTCCTTCACGCCCTCGTCACACCTCCACCTCAACTGCGCATGACTGTTATGAAACCTCCTCCCCTTTCCCCGCTTCCCCGTGTTCCCCTTTCCACTATTCATCGCTTCATTTGTACCCGGATGCTATACGGTCCCTGATCCTCGTCTCCCCTGTGACCCGGACCTTGACTGACTGCAGTTGTCCGTTTCATTGGGTCGACGACATACATGATCATTCGGTTGTTCGCTGGCGAGTAAACGACAAAACGTGTATCGTTTTTCTCCTTCCCTTCTGTGCTCTCTTTTTGTCGGTTATACTTGCTAGCATGGACTGTATGAACGCTGTTGTGTCTTCCGGATATCTTCGATGACCTCTTAGTTACTGCCTCCCTCTTTGCTCTCGCCTCGTTCCTCGTGTTTCTCAGTGTGCTCATGTTTACATACCTAGCTTTTACGATCCCTCTATCTAACTATAACCAATATATTGTCGCGCTCTGCTTCTCACTCCAACCCTCGTGTTTGATTTTACCTCTGCAAGCACTTCGGCACTACACCTTGTACGGTTCTTCAAACGGCAGTTTCAAAATTAGTTGCTACTTCTTCATTACGTATGACCAATTGAAACCAAGTAAACTACTGCCTGTATACGAGTGACGATGACGGAGTATGACGACGAGAAACCGAAGAGGAGGGATGCAGTGGCGTGAAGCGTGGCGACCCCGAATAATGCAAGCGGAAAAATACAAACTGAGGCGAAATACAACGTATGCGCTACGTAACCCTTGAGTCCGTTTTGTGTAGAAGACGAAATGAGGTCGATACAAGGAGAGATGGAGGAACAGATGAGCAGCGGTGGGGTAAACACAAGACGGGGAAGGGGGATATGTTAAGTTATAGATGGTATGAAAGTCCGTTGTGCCGTCACCAGCGACGGTCTAAGAGGTGGTGAGTTGGTATCATGGATTAGGTGCAGGAATATAGTTGTTGAGATGGATGGTTGAATGGATGGAATGTGATGCAGCGGAGGTTGGAGATGGAGATGCGACGGTCACGGTGAAGCAGTTCCTAACGAGTGGCGTCTTTGCTCTGTAACAAAGCCAACATCAGCAACCCGCAAACGGTGGCTTCAACAGACCAGGGCATGACGTACAGAAGAGGACTTGTGCTTCTTCCTCATGATGGTCAGGGCCGACCCGTCATCGAAGCTAGGCGAATTGGAAAGATTCGCGAGTGGTGCAGCCTAGTTAGATACAACGCGGACAAGGGGCGGAAGAAGGGCGAATGTGGCGTCAGCCTCTCGGACCTCTGGATCAAGTTTGAGCGAACGCCACTCACCACCCCGTCAGACGGATGCCCTGGCGGAAAGCCATCTTTTCGTTGTCGCGTCGTCTGGAGAACCGTGTTGAGCTGGAAATAGAGTGTGCGAGAATGGTGAGTGGCGTGGAACCGAGGACCGGAAACGGGACGCGTACCTTGGCTTCACTGACGTTCTTGGTGCGCCCGTGAGTCCCATAATGAACCATGTCGTTTGAGACCGCGGTCATGTTCGGGAACGACGAGAGGGAGTGAGTGAAGGACGGGAGCGATGCAATGGAGTTGGGTGAAGGCATCGCGTGGGAGCGACTGGAGGTAGTGGTAGTGGTAGACATAGAAGAGGATGAGGATGACCGGCTACAGGACATGGGGGTATTTAGATACAGACCGGGGATGGAAGCGGTATAACCACAAAGGGGTCCGGGGATATAAGACAACGGTGCGCTGGGGAAACTACAGTCAGGAAGGAGGAGAAGCCTGGTTGAAATAGTAGCTAGGGAGGGGAAGACGCCATCAAGCACTGCCCAACAGCTAGACCTTTCATACGTCTCATGAAAGCAGACGACCGATTTTCGCAGCAGAGCCTCGGTCGCGACCAACGAGCCGACCAAAGACCACCCAACCAACGCGTGGCTGATTGACCGGCGACTGCAATGCTCGGTCGCTCGTGTGCCGCGCGTCAAGCGGCACAGATTAGAGATGCCAGTCAAGATATGAAGGCAGTCGACGCCCTTTATGGCGAAACATCAGTTTGGACGGGCCTTGCCGGAGGAGTGAGGGTCACAAGGAGGATTCACCGGGTGTTCGACTGGTGACAACAGCGCGGAACCCTAGGGAGCGAGCGGTTGCTCGTCGACTGGCAGATCCGAACACAAACACGCTGTAAGTGGGAAACTGATGAATGAGCGCTGCAAATCTGCAGCAATGCCCTGCAATGCCTCGCGAGAGACATGCCGGAAGCTGAATGGCAGTGAATAGAGTACCCGCCACCCGGAGGGAGTTGCAGATGAGAAGATGAGCCACACGATAATCGGGTATCCGGTTCTGAATAGGACGAACTGATGATTTCGATCGTAAGTTCATCGAGTCAGATACAGTCTATCTTGCGATGCAACGCGTTTATCTCCTCTTTTCTCTAGATTTCCGGCAATCTCGTAACGTGCTTGCGTGCACGGGATGCCTAGCTAATAGAGCCGGACAAAGACATCGAGGAACGTGTTAGTAAACAAAGCCATACATTTCTTTTCATTGAATGGCGACTCACAGCGGAAGAATGACTCGATCTAGCGAGTTCGGCTGCAATGCCGCTTCCATGTTCCGTGACTGTTATCTCTTTCGACCAAGCCCCACTAATTTCTACACAGATAACCATATCTGCTCTTCCACTTGGCCAGGTGTGAGTACTCCGTTACAGATCCACTTTTCGTGGTGGTAAACCCATGGGTAGACATGATGATGTCCCAACCAGAACGCCACTCGCCGAAGAGACGGACAGTAGATGTGCATCTCCATCGCGAAAGCGCGATGCATAAGCTCAAGAGGAGCTGATTCCAGGAATGACACGTCAAAGGCCAGAGAATACAAGTTGTGCAGTTTCGCAAGGTGGCGATGTATACCACTTCGCTGTTCGCAGACACCACGAATGAGAACGAGCTCCCGTGATGCCTATAAAGTGAAACACTCACGTCTCCCCATGGCATAACAATGATTCCGAGGTGTCTCATCCTGCCACACCACTTGGGATCGGAAGTGAGAGCGTCCAAAGTGGTTCTCAAGAAGGGCTCAGGAATGATGTTCACGTGCAAACTGCGGAGTGGTGTACCGGAGATGACAGCGCTCTCCACAAATTGAGGTATCAATTCGAATAGACCATCGTCCACTGTTGTACGTATGTGCGTCAAATTAGGACACGACAGGACCTCAGCCGCGACCAGGAGAGGACCGTCGAAATACTCCAGGGCGGGTAGGCATTCAGTAGAGAGCGGGAGGATCTGGGAGCTCTCCGGAATATCCATAGTCTGTAGGTGACGCAGCTGTGATTGCGTTTGTAGGAAGGCGACCATATCTTCGTCCCAAAAGAGATGCAACTTGGCGACATGGAGCTGGAACTTGAGTTTTGTCGGATCGAGTATCCATGTGGATGCGCCGGTGGGGTCATTGACGAGGAGCTCTCTTAGCTCGGTCATGGTGGACAGCGCGTACTGGAACGTCTGCCAGAATTGCCCAGGGATGGGGACTCTTGAGGAAGACCGACGAGGATCCTGGTAGAAGTAGAGCCTCTTGACATAATGTCCTCTGGCACCGTCGTTTGCGATGATAGCGAGGGACGCACGGTACGCAAGCTGCGCATCATAAAGGTAGAGAGTGCTATACAGCTTGCGCTCGGCGACGCGTTGAAAACCCTTGTTTACTCTGCACAGCGGTGGCATATCGGAGGGGTGCATGTGATGCACGATACGAGTGCAGATCTCGAGTGGAAGTGTTCCTGCGGCCATATTCAATCCTGCGAGATCGGTGAATACACGGTCTACAATCTGTGTTATAAGGAGGCGTGCGCACCGATCTTGGACCAATTTCAAACGAGGTTAGCCTTCACTACGACCTCGTGCCTCCCGACAGCACCTATCACGAGATTCGCGATATTCTCGAGATTGAATGACTCGGTTTTTCTCTCTTCGACGTTCGTTGTCGTTGTCGCGGTCGTGCGACGGTCGAGAGGAGGGCGGTGGTGGTGGTGGAGAGCAGAGGAGGAGTGGACACGGGCGGCTGGACGCGTCCCGGCCAAAAGCGTCGCGGCAGCGCTTGTGCCCGCCCTCTGCGTCTTTCCCTCTATCGTTCACCATCGCCCGCTAGACCTCCCCCGAGCTCCCTTCCTCGACGCGTCGCACGATGGGAGAATCACGAACAGAACTCGTCGCATGGGTCAACGACCTCCTCCAGGTCAACTACACGAAGATCGAGCAATGCGGCACCGGGGGCGCATACTGCCAAATCATCGACTCGATCTTTTGTAAGACTGTCTCCAGTTCTCGTCTCTCGATGTTTGTTTGATGTGTACTTCTCTACTCTAGGCGATGTCCCAATGGCACGGGTCAAGATGAACGCGAAACACGAATACGAATTTATCGCCAACTTCAAGATCCTGCAGAACGCTTTCCGAGCGCATAAGATTGACAAGGTAATATTCTTATCGTGTCGCGCCAGATGCTCAAGAACGCTGATTTCTCGTGTCATCCAGCCTATACCTGTCGAAAAACTGGTCAAATGCAAGATGCAGTACGTCAGCTTACCCAGGGTCAGAGGCACACATCATTCTTATTCACGACCTCCCGCGCTTCCAGGGACAATCTTGAGTTCATGCAATGGATGAAGCGGTTCTGGGACACCAACTTTGGTGGTCAAGAATACGATCCTGTGGCTAGGAGAAGAGGTGCACCTACCGATACGCCGGCGACCATCGCCCCGCTGGCACCCTCGTCGCGTGGTTCCGGTGGCGGCCTTGGTGCGGGACGGGCTGGTGGCAAAACTCCCATCGGTGGCCACCGCTCTGGCTCAGCTCAGTCGAACGAAGCCACCCAGCACTTGCAAGCTCAGTTACGGGAAATGTCGACACACTTGGAGGGTTTGGAAAAGGAACGAGACTTCTATTTCGCAAAGGTGCGCGATCATTTCATTACCACCTATTCGTCGTACTCACTATGAGCCCGTGATCACAGCTTCGGGATATTGAAATCATCGTACAGCAGCAAATGGAGGCTCTTGAGGCGGACGGCAAGGACGACCCACTGCTGAGAGACGTCCAGAAGATCTTGTACTCGACGGAGGTGCGTCATATATGATCCCTGCTACCAAAGTATTCAGTTTCACGGTTCACGATTAGGAGGGCTTTGAAGTTCCCGATCCTGGAGCGCCAGCCGATGAAGAGGAGACTTTTTAAACAGACATCCAGCAATCGCACGACGTTTTCTGCATCTCATAAGCTTCCACCATACCTTCCTTAATCGTCTTGGCAATATTCTCCCTTGCTACAACCAACTCGTTCTCTTTTGCAGCGTACTACTCTCTTTTATTAAGTCTCACTAGCTACTTCTTCCTCTCATTGCGCTTGTATCTTCTTGGGTGTCGCATTGTATCCAAATATCGTTTCCTGTCCATTTCGTGTTACCTCTCGGAATCACCCTTTATCATCGCACACAGCCGTGCATAGCCGCTTAGCTCAAGCACAAAGCATACATGCTACTGCCACGTCTTGCCACTGACCAGTCAGAACGAAAATATCGCATCCTAAGTGGTAGTAGTAGATTGGTAGTACAGTTGTACAGGACTTCATGTTTTGAAGAGGGCTGTTTGTTTCCCTTGTTTGCACTCGTACTGCATTGCATGAGGGAGGTGAATATGTGCCCCATGGCTGAGTTGGTTACAGCGTCCGACTGTTACGGCGTCCAGTCAGTACATCGGAAGGTCGTGAGTTCGAGCCTCACTGGGGCAGTATTTTTGCTTTCTTTCGTTACCCCTTGACGTACTCGCGGCAGAAGCAAGCCTTGGCCAACTTGCAGAATGCTGTTGTTTTACACCGCAGAAAACTTGGTCGGACAAGCTCGATGTGTTGGAAGTCGGTGGCCACCGATCAGTCGGTCTACCATCGAATTAGTACTCTATACGAGCCGCGAGACCTGGCCAATCGCGACCATCCTATCCAATGAGCGAGAAGAACTTCTATTCCTTTTATATGGGACCGAGAGCTGCAAAAGCGTCCTACTCATCATAGCTTAGCGCAATGAGTTCCAAAGTTGCCGTCAAGGTCGGTCCTGAAGATATGGTCAGCCGCCAGCGAGGGTCTGTCACTTTGTGATTAGTACAAAATATACAATGCGAAAGATTCCTACGGGTATTGGTGCTAGTAGGACGTGAAGATCAACAACAAACGATAGCGTAACTAAACAATCTTATTCTCTAGCTCGAACTTAGTGACCTGCTCCTGCAACCAATTCCAGAAGCGTTCGCCAACTTCGGGATCGTACGCCTCTTTTCTTGCACGGCCTAGTCGTGCCCATGGTCTCAGGTACTAGAGTCATAGTAATCAGTCGAACTAAACGAATGCAGATCATAACTCAATCGTACCAAGCCGTTGTGCTGAATCGAGTCGGGCATTAGACCAGCCCAAAGTTGCGTCAATGCTCCGTATGAAGCATCGTAAAGTAGAATAGCCTATGATAGGTATAGTGAGCCCTTCGACCTCGGTATGAGAGTCAGATCCACCGACCGTCAAGGCTTTCGCAATCGGACTGAAGTACTTCTGCAGATCGCTCTTCAAATTTCCTGTTTGATGACGTCAGTAGTGTGATTGACTCGGAGAGGTTTCCTGTCTGACCTGGATTCAATGACATCGAGAGGATGCCTTGATCGGCGTACCGTTGGGCGACTTGGCGAGCCACTACGATATTGCCCTGACGCTTCTTCGTGAGACGGTTCTAGTGCGGTATGCGAAGTCAGGCGTACTCACAAATTTACTCTGAGAATAGAGAGACATGGAAAGCATCTTTCGTCTCTTCGGCCCATCCCTGAAAGTCTCGTAATGCAGCGTGTCAAAATGTGCGCCGGAAGAAGACGTGGTGATGACACGCGCATGCCCGTCTGGCGAAGTCTCTTTTCCCGCAAAAAGGGCAGGCATGAGCAACTCAGTGAAGTAAAAGTGGCCTGTATATTTTCGAGATCAATGCAGCGGAATTGGAATTTTATGATAACAAGACTCACCGAGGGTGTTGGCCCCGAGCTGGTAGTCATATCCGTCCTCTGTGAGTTCATCAAGGGGCATGTTCATCACACCGCTTCGTTGGAATGGTTATGAGTTCGTGCATGCCATCGCAAAAACGGCGAAACTCACGCGTTATTGAACAACACGTGCAATTCCTTCTCTTTGCTCAAGAAATCCTTGGCCGCACGACGAACAGAGGCAAGAGAGGCCAAATCCAATTGAATAAATAAGGCCTCGTTGCCCGTATCTTTCTTCAGGCTTTCAATAGCTGCATCTACACGCCCTTTGTTACGAGACGCGATGTAGACCTTGCCGTTATGCTGCAGAAGAGCCTATAAACCAAGCGAGTAAATATTCATCGCAACAGTCAGCCTATCTCGGAGACTATGCTCACTTTCACTGTCTCGTATCCTATACCGCTGTTTCCACCGGTCACTATGAAGATTCTTCCGGATAGGTCAGGGATTTGGTCCACGCTGAACTTGGACTTCGGAGGGAAAGTTTCACTGGCCCACGCGATGAAGTTTCTAATGAAATCCATGGCGAAGTAGTAGCGCGGTCTTGACACAGTGTCAGGAGGAAAGAAGGTGGGGTGTATGGTGGACCGGAATGAGAGTCATGACAGGCTTTATAGTACTTGAAATGGACCATAATTTGGACCCAGCTGATGCCCTTGGACCCTGGCGGCTTAAGTGCGACGGATGCATGGCATCAACATTAGTATCCAAAGCTGAAATTAGTAAGGATACGAGGGCCGTCGCCGCACCACGAATTGGACGGAGAGTGGCATTGATGAGATCTTGATCTCCGAGTCTACAAAATTCGCCTACGGTCCCATTGCAACTCTAGGCTTTGCAGGTCAAAGTCACCTGCGTGTTCTGTGTTTGTGGCCACGATTTCAATGCGCCGCCGGATGCAACTGAATGATAACAAGGAGAATGAGCCCGTCTGTGGACGAAGACTTTTGAATAGCGGGTAAAGAGCTCTCAGCTTGCCTTGCTACAAACACAGGATACGCCACCACCGGCAACGCGATGCGTTATAACTTATCATCAAGTTATTCGTACTGTGGCCGCTGTGTGGCGAGCTCGGCGGTCTCGATGACCTACTAAGTCGGGGTCTAATCTCAGCAAGATGAAAATTTGCCGTGAGTCGTGACGTTTGTGGTTGGGTCGTTCCTGTCAAGCCGGGGCCGGGCTGGTTGCGTCCTCTGTACATGTACGCCGTCGGATTTTATGATTGGCGCTCCGAGAAATACGGACTTTTCTCCGTCTTTCTCGGAGTTGACACCCCGAGGGGGTCCCCGAACCTTGCAATTGGTGCCATTTAGCATATGTTTCTTTCTCGCTGGCACAGCTTCTTGTTCAGTGCCAACACGATGCTCATGATAAAAACAGAGACTCAAATTTCGCCTGACGGTTCACGAGAAGATTCGGTCTCACCACTCAACTTCGTGGCCCAGTTCGCCGCAACCACGAAGGTGGGCTCGCTGTTGCGTCACTGCGACTCCCTCTTGCAGTATTAGTGTTGTTTGAGTTTTCTGCTTGGTCAGACCTGCAGATCTTGGAATTGGACAGGGCCGAAATGATCTGAGTCAGCAGCACAAACTGCTAGCGATACTACATCCGACCCTGTCAGACCTTGCTACGAAAGGACACCACGATGGAAAGATAGGTATCAGTTTCATATGCCGCGGTATCGAGTACTCGAGTATTGCATCTTAGACAGAAATCAGGTTGTGTAAGAGAACACATAGTACGCCGACGCCCACTGGAGTAGGTAGAGGCTGATTGTCGTTTGCTCCTGTTCCGCGTATCTTGCATCTTCTGAGCTGCGGGAATGGACACAGCGTCGACGTTACAACGTGTACCGACCGTCCCGTCTTCCGTTGCATTCCCTCGACTATGCAAGGTGGGGTGTGGAGCTAGAGGTCCTAGAGGAAGATACGATGGTTGTTGGACCTCAGTCTGACTGACTCGTTGCCCACTTATGATAGTGAGCAACAACCGCTGGAGTGATCTGTTTCTTCATGGCTGTGGCCGCCTTTGTGAACGCTTCTTGAGGAACCTGCAATCAAAGGCGTCAAACAACCCATGTCGAACGAATAGTACGAGATACACGTACGTAGGGAGCGTTGACATCGCCCTTCATGGTGAGTAGCGCAGCCTCTTGACACAGCGCAGTCATTTCAGCGCCAGAGCAGCCCTCAGCCTGGTGAATGAACAGTTGATATAAGATGGTTGAGTTGAGGTACCATTGAACGAACCAATGTTGCAATACGTGAGATGTCTAGATCTGGCTCCACGCTCATCTTCTTGACCCTGATGCGCAGGATCTCTTCCCTCCCTGCTTGATCTGGAGGCCCAACATACAGGATACGATCCAGTCGCCCTGGTCGCATCAGCGCGGAGTCCTGCCTCGCCGTATGAGTATAATTCTCGAAGTATTCGGAGTCAGGCTTACGATAACGTCAGGACGGTTGGTAGCAGCTACCACGGTCACTCCGAGAAGTTCCTGCACCCCGTCCATCTCGTTAAGAAGGCTGGTTAAAACACCATCATGTGAGCCTCCAGAATCAGAGTCGGATCTCGATGAAGCCAAAGCGTCAATTTCATCCTGCAGAATTTCTTCAATAACCCGTGGACATGAAGAGGAAATCAACTGAGCCCACGAAGAAGATAATAGACGGTGAAGCTGCTCTTGCTTTCCTGAAGATGTCGCGTACCGCCCGTTCTGATTCGCCCACGTATTTGTTAAGTAGCTGTATGAGGATTAGTTTGAGGATCAGTTCACCGCAGGGAGGATGAAGAATCAACAAGAACATGAATCACCTCAGGACCTTTGACAGCGACGAAATTCAGACCACTTTCTGTCGCACAAGCACGCACAAGCAGCGTCTTGCTGCACCCAGGGGGTCCATACAGTAAAACACCCTTTGGAGACCTCACGCCCAATCGTTCAAAGGCCTCGGGATGCAAAAGGGGCCACTCCACCATCTCCCGCAACTTCTGTATGGTCTCAGCTTGGCCACCAATATCGGAATACCGTACCGGGACGGTGTCAAGGAAGACAGACCGCAGAGCAGAAGGACGGACGCTTGTGAGGGACGCCAATAAATCTTGAACAGTCAATTTCGGGCTCGTATCTGGGCCATCTTGATTCATAGTTGAGTCCGAGGGCGAGACAGAAGGCTGTGCTGTCATACCCGTTCCAGAACCATGAAGCCAACGTTTGATTGCGGAGGTTCCGGCTTCGCGTACAACGGCGCTGAGATCTGCCCCCACATATCCATGAGCGCGAGCAGTTACGGACCGGATGTCGTCCTCAGTAAGTATATGAGGCGCCTTGCGCAGAAGAACGTTCAAAATTGAATAACGCGCTTCAGCATCGGGAATGCCTGCATCCAGACAGGAACATTAGCACGTCGCAGATCGGGATGGACAGTTTCCAAAAATGACGGTGTCAAACGTGGACTTACCTATTTCGATCTCCCTGTCAAATCTGCCTGGTCTTCTGAGAGCTGGGTCTATGGCGTTCGGACGGTTGGTAGTTGCGACAACCACGACCCTGTCTTTGCCGCCCTCAGTGTTTTCGTCTTCCATGCCATCCATAATCGTTAGCAACTGCGCCACGACGCGCTTCTCGACTTCACCACCGGGACCATCTTCCCTCCGAGGGCACAGCGCGTCGACTTCGTCAAGGACGACAATACAAGGACTCTTCGCTTGGGCCTCTGCAAAGACGTCCCGGAGCTTAGACTCAGTTTCGCCATGATAGGCTGAAGAGAGTTCAGGTCCATTGATGATGAGGACAGACGACTGCGTAGAGGCAGCAATGGCTCGAGCGAGATGCGTCTTCCCTGTACCTGGAGGACCATGCAGAAGGATGCCTCGCGGTGGTTTCAGACCTGCGGAGAGCACATTGTCAGGTTCAGGGACTGCAGCCAACTGTGTGAAGAGCAACGCCACATACCAAAGTGGCGGAATAATTCTGGACGGGTGAGAGGGATTTCTATCAGGTCTCGAACTTGGGCTATTTGCTTGTCCAGACCACCAACAGAAGCATAAGCGTCTGCGCCTGCGCTTCTTGCTATAATTGAGGTATCGGAGTTCTGTGGAACAGTCAAATTCTGATGGTCAGAACTCTGAAAACTCTAGCCGTGCAGCTCGCACGTTCACCTGTATGTTCGTATTGATGTCGTCAGCGATCTTCTGCGAATCAACTATGGCGACTGTTGCGCCCCAGCCGACAGTCCATAAGTCTGAAGACCGGTTTATGTCAAGCTTCTCGAAATTTTCAGTGAGTTGGTCGGTGGGATCACTGCCAATGTGACGGGTTCCGGAAACGGATACCACTTTAAACCGCCGAGAGACGCCTTCGTATGTCACGTCGAGGGTCTGTGTATTGGTCAAGTACTTGAGGTGGACTATGCATTAATCAGTATCAGAACAACACACATGGACTGGACATCCAGTTAAACGACTCTACTCACCCAATGCCTCTCGGACCAACAGCGGGAGCCAGTCGCGGCGTTTGCCCTTCTCTCCGTCAACGGTAACAGACGTGGCGGTACTTTCTCCCGAATCTTGTAGGAATGGGATTTCGCGAACATGAATAGTACGAGCCTCTTGAGCCTGTTTGAGCGACGGGAGGCCGGCTGCAGGCCTCCCAGTACCAAGCGGTGTAACGCGGACCTTGTCGCTTTCCAACAGACCGGCAGTTAAAGCCAAAGGAGAAGATATGAAGATGGCTGAAAGATGAGAAAAGTCAGCATACAATGATCAGACACGTTGGTGAGTTCCATTCGGACGAGGATGATTAATGCCGAGGGGTGGAGGATTTCGAGGAGAGCTGTCCACACTCACTGTCCTGAGAAATTTCTTGAGATGGCCACGCAATGCCTACCGCAAAGAGCTAGCGAAGCATCGTCAATACATATACTCATGACTACGGCGAAACGAAAGTGGGAAGTCGGCTCGTGGGGTGATGGAAAGTGCGAGCGAAGTGCGTCGTGTTGCGAACTGATCAGTGGGTACAAGCTGAAGGAAGGTTCTCACCTTGCTTTTGGGAGAATTTTCGCTCGCGTTATCCGCTGCTTTTGATAAGGCTACGACGTCGCCTGAGCAAATTTTGGCGGATGCGAGAACCCCCGTGTGGATGATAACGCGCCGCGCGGCACGCGATATACAGCCATCAGAGCCACTCGAAAGTCCTACTTTGAATGTCCTGCCAGAAATCGAAGACATATAATTGACTGCTATTGACGGTCAGAGGGCGGAGATGATCAGAAAAAGCAGAATGACGGACTTTTGCAGTAACGGTGGCCTCGTCAGGTTCGTCTTCAGAACTGCAAACGTGAGATCAGGGAGCAATCTGATATATGTACTCTACAGTGCTCAGGATATTTGAAGTTCGATTCCTATCAGTAGGTGCGAAAATTTGAAGAGTACGATCAGGTGTAACCTTTCCTAGGTAACTCGGTGAGTTGATCAATACGATAGAACAAACGGTCTTTTCACCTGTTTGTGCTTTCCACGACGCCGTTCAGAGTGACTTACCTACAATCCTCCAGTTCTCGATTGCACGCTTGATTCTATGAAGGGTGAAAAGTCATCGCCAAAACAGAACCAAAACTTCAAGAACGTTTTGACGCGCTGCAGTTGTGCCGACAGAGCCAGACGCCCGACGCGACTCTGCTGCAGCTTACCCGACATCGACGACCTGCTGCCAGTGTCTCCGTCTTGGACGACATTCCTCATCCCCTCTCGCCGCACGATGCTCGGAGGAAGATATCTCAAGATTGGACTTATTCTGAACCTTTGTACGACACTCACCCTTGGTCATATCCTCAACGAGGATTTCCACGAAACGCTCGACCTTCGACCTCTACCGGATGGAAGGCTACTTTCAGCTTTCTCTTTCACGACATTATTGAAAGAAGCCATTCCCCGCGACCCAGAGACCTTAGGGAGTGAGGACGAGAGTGAGTCTAGCGCGTTAGTTCTCACGTCCCCGTTTCTTATATGCAACGTCAGCGCAGCACTACACATTGTTTCCTCTCGCGCTCGGCCAAGTTCTTCGAGAATATGCAGTCACAGAGCTTCATATGTCTCTGAATGCTGGGAAATGGGATTACGATCGCTGGGGCTATCCTGAGGATCCTGGTGTGGGCACTGGAGCAGAGCTGTGGGCGTACATGGGTGACAGTTCCGCAGTTAGGTATGTTTTACCGCTTTCTTTGGAAGGAGTACGCGTAAATATCTTATCTGCAGTGTCGACGCTCGGTGGCGAGGTCTGAGAAACGCGCTGGCCGGCTTATTCTGCGCCTCACTCGGTTCACTCGACGACCAACGCACTACCTCGCCGTCCTTGACATTTCGCCCTGAGGGCTCGTTTCCCCAGTGGACTTCCGCTTCCAACCATCAGCTACGACATGCAACACTCCCCTCCGAGAACGTTTGCACTGAAAATCTGACGCCCTTCCTGAAGCTTTTGCCTTGCAAAGGTCTATCCGGAATCGCGAGTCTACTCAACCCTCATCGGCTCTTCGATTCCGACTGGCATGGTCTGAGCGTTCATGTGCGCTACCTTCGTGACCATGGCGTTGAGGTTCGGCTCAATTTTCAGGCCGTATCGGACCCTGTCCGCTACTCGGTTCACGGCAAACGAGGTATGCTTGGTCTCGCCTTAGATGTCGGATCCATTGGACGCAGTACACTGATTTGTCATGGTACAGATTGGTCTCTTAGTTCTGTCTTTGATCGCACTATTCACTCCTCGTGTCGCGTTGCCAGCAGTAGCATGATTCGAGTGGCAAGACCTACTGAGAAAACGGCCGTGGTATCCCCCGAGCCTCCGTCCAAGAGTGAAGATTATGCCATCTTTGATCTGAGTGACAGTAAGTTCATAATGAGCTCATGCTCAAGACAAGCCAATGCTGTATGCTCACGGGACCTCGTTAGCCGCCACGCCCCTAGACATCTCAATGCAATGGCAGGACGAATCTAAGTTCATTTACCGTAAGCTCATAGCTCTTCGCCCAGAATTCTGTCGATCTTGATCAATTCTTTGGCAACAGCACTGGCTTCCTCGTCTTCTCCTCTCACACCAATTAGCGTCCAACGTACGCTCAAGGGATCGATTCAGTCACAAGGACGCCTGTCGGTCGTGATAACGAACCACTTGCCAATCACTATACAAACAAGTTACCTCGAGACCATGCCTTGGCTACTTCAATTCTATTTGCATTCCTTAAGAACATATCACAATGGCATCTCACGTGGTACGTCTTTCCTGCGAGATCGCATTGAACCCATCTCTGATGAATCTTATTCACTATAGATGACCTGGTCTCGATTGTATCGTACACGCCACCCGTGCCGCACTTACGACCCACGCTATTCCAAGCCGTTCTAACGCTTCCTCCGAAGGGCACGCTGCATCTCTCTATGGACGTTATGAAGCCTTTCCTGCGGTATACCGAGCACCCCCCCGATGCCGAACGTGGCTGGAACCTACCCCCTGCAGTATTTGTACCCCTGATCTCCAACACTACCAGCTCAAGCAAGGTCGCCTCGGAATTGAACGTGGCTGATGTTGACTTCAGACGTCTGTCACGCAGGATATACACCCCCGTCTTGCTCGTAGACCTTGCCACCCCGGACTTCAGCATGCCCTACAACGTGATCATTATGAGCTGTACACTCATTGCCCTTATTTTCGGCAGTGTGTTCAACCTTTTGACGAGGAAGTTCGTAGTCGTACGCGTCAATCAGGATTCTAAGCCCGCTACTCGCTCACCCGTACCAGAATTGAAGAATTAAGTTCTGCTCCGTCGCCTTATAAGTTTATGTATGTACCTGTCGTTCTATTCATGTGCTCGCGCCCATTTGAAGTCTTCTCCAGGACCCTATTTCAATGCCAATGTTCATTATATTGTGGTTCCAAGTCATTCTGTCGATGCTATAGCAGCCACGCTGCAAGAAGTTACTATCTCCGGAGTGCCTGCTCTTGGGCACCTGATCTCGTTGGGACGTTCTACGCAGTGGCACATCTTCCGTGCTCAGCAGCCACATCTTCCGAATCTCATGACTAGCGTGTCTGTCGGACTTGCTAGGTGCCGGTCCCCAGTCATGTCCGATGCGACTAGACGTGACTGCTTCGCAGCTCGCGGGGATTCGCTGGTTTCCTGTATTTCCCCGAAATGTCCACAGTGTCATCACGGGGACGCACGCAACGTGCCTCAGCTAAGCTTCTCTTGTCGCTCTCAGCCCTGAGGCCTGCGGTCACACCGAGCTTTCCACCCATCATCGACCGTCCTCAGCCGCTGTGGCGCTCCTCGAGGGCCGGAAGTAACAGCTTTGATCAGGAACGTATCTATCACGGCGTCCTATCTGGATTGCACAGTCACGTACACGGTGTACGACAAAGGATCGCCCACGTTGTGTCCTCCTCCGTCAGCCATCAGGCAAGCTCGGAACGGCATCTCAGTGATCTCATTCAGTCACGACGCCCACACGCACCGGCGATTGTACTGGCCTCTTCTTGGAGCGCTGGATATTCCATCTTCGGTGAGCCCAAGATAGCTCAAGTGCAAATACAGTATGGTTCGCAAGGCTGACAGTTCCAGTTCTCCAGCACTCCACTCAGTTCAATATCTTCTCAAAAGGTTGCACGCTGTATGGAACGCTCTCAAGAAGACGCATCGATGGCCGGTTCTTACCTCCTTGAGCCAACTATCATCAGATTAGATTACGGACACCATGGCCCGGCGGTGGTCAAGACTCAACATTGATATTGAACACTGAAAGCGTGTCGCGACCCATGCTCGAAGCTATCCGAAGCTCACGTCCTGACCCACACATTCAGCCCCAAAATGCCGTCGTACGGCTCGTACCGTCGTCCGACCGCAAACAAACATGCGATACTCGACCAATTCAAGACAAGACACGTCCAGTAGAGATGACGGGGAGCAAGACGTCATTCATTGACCAACATCAACGAGCATGCTGTCCAACTTTTCGTGGCTGAATTTCAAATGCGAGGCCATCACCCGTTCAGCATCGCGGGATGCTGACTTTTCACGATGGTGCTAACGCTCTCTGCAGTCCAGTACATCAGAGCTAAGGTCGCCATTGTTCACGCCATTTGGCCCACACCGGCCTCATTTGCGAACGTCGACAATTCCAGCTGCCATTGTGCGCAGCATAAACCGCTACGAGTAGTCAGTGGCCGTCCAGGGCCTTCTCTTGCGCAATGATCTCTAAAATGATCTACGCGACGGCTGGGGCGCGAGTGATGGTCGTCATCATCCGGAGGTTGTGGCGAAATATTCCGTTGTCAGATGTGCGTCTGATAAATTGGCTTTACGAGCCCTCTTGCCGCGGCAAAGTGCGCAGCACTAGGAAAACGAGTGCAGGAAAAACATACACAAGCGTACGCGTACGCGATCGTGACATAGCTTGGACCCATGACAAGGAAAGCTTCTGATGGCAAACGCCGGCCTTCTTCTTCTCTTGTCTCCATCTGCACAAACTATTCTACTGGGTCGCAGATTCGAATGGAAAACAGTGTACGCGTGTAAGTCGGTCTTTGAATCTGCTCACTACGCATATCCCTCGGAAGCACAAGATGGTAATATTATCACAGTGCCAATAGAAGTCGTCAGAACCGAACGAGCAAGAAGCTACAAGCGATAGGGCGACTCCTACGAGCCCTACGATGGTCGCGTGTGGTTTTCGCCCCTGCGACTTCTTGTCCATTCCTTTCCGAAACAACCACATCGGTCTATCGTTCACGTAACCCGCACGGGCAATTCAAGTGCCGCATCGGAGCAGGGATCCGAGGTGAGCACAGCGAAACACAACAGTTATTGTTCTGCTCGCTCAAACCATCGCTCCATGTTCTCAATCAGAGTGCATCATGTCACCATCACATGATTTCACCTCATTCTGTGTCGCCATGCGGGGGTAGGAGATTGAATATATCGGATTTCATTCATAGCGCGTAGGTGGCAGGCTGCGGCTAGCGAGCGGCTTCGACAGAAGCCTACGGAGCAGGGCACTCTGGAAAGAAGATGCTTGGAGATCTCACGCCCACGATGCAGCGTTCCTAGGACGAATACGGCTTTTGAGTCTACTGAATGCACCGCTTTGGTGGTTCTGATATAATGCGCTATCAGGGTCGGCGCTCCTCCCCTCTCCCGGAATTTGCATAAAGGTCGAGTGGCTCTTGCGGGTATCCTCCTCCTCCCATTGCATCCTCCTGGACGTCGTCCCAATACCCATTCTATCTTGTGGCGCTCCTCGACGTCGTAGGCATTGACCGCATACTCCTCAACTGATACCCCAACTATCCAAATACCCAAATACCCGACTTCTCCTCCCGTGCCACTCGCTCTCACACATCGCTATGTGCCGACGAATTGCGTACGTGCCACTACCTCCGACGGGGCCAATCATGCTGACTGAATTGTGTGTACCCTCACAGTGAAGGAACACGGTGGCAGAAATGCGGGGTACGCCTCTGACGCCGTCCTCGAAGTGTGGCACGAGTCAACTGACTGGAGCCGCTTTGGCACGTTCGTGTGCGTGTCCACTTGCACCCACAGCACTTCCAGCGCCATATGGTGGTGGCCATCATGGACTGCAACTCAGCCAAATGCGAACGCAGCATCTTCCACTCGAAAGTTTGCCGTGAACACGGCTGCATAAAGGTATGTTTCACTCCCTTGCATGCCATTTTTCGCCTTCCCCATGCGCGCCTTGCGCGGTCACACCATTTCAAACTTGTGTCTTCTCAATTGCCTCGTCCCTGCTCTTTGATCCTTCTCTTGCTCATGTCCGCTCTATTCCTTGACTGACATTGCCCACCCCAGAACTATGGACCTGATGTGCAAAAAGACGTCGACCGAGTCAACGACGACTGCTTCCAATGTCGAGCAGCTGCGGCACGCCGAGTACCCGCCTGACCACGTATATCGCCCATCGCCTTTCGTCTTCGTCACGCCATGTTCTGCTGAGCAGGCATCATCACGTCCTGTACTATTCTTCTTTGTCGCCACTCATCCATCTGCACGGCTGCTGATTCTCTCATACGGAACCCGGACTGGCTCTCGCACGCATTCACATCGTCCTTTATCGCTCTTCTTTGCAATCTGTTCATGACCATTTCCCTCGCATATCTCTGTATCTGTATCACACATTCCGCATCGCTACTCGTCCGCTGTTGTCGTTGTACCTTACAAACAATAATCATGGTTTACGCCCGGATATCAGTGTCTATTGTAAGCTCCTCACATCGCCGTACCCACACCCCGTCAGCTGGACATCCATGTCCGATGGGCGACATGCCGAGACGGCAACTCGGTGTCTCATGGTCTTGTCTCCTACATGTCGAACTTCTCATTTTCACTCGGATTCTCCCATTCCGACGTCTTCAATATGTCCTGAGGTCTCACTTTGATCCCATCCACCTCATCCCGACACCACTCCGCACAAGGATCATGGAGATGAAGCAGTCATATGCATCCCGGCAGTCGCAGCGCATGAGCGGGCGAACAGTTCATGATCCGTCAGAAGGCCTCCGCTCCGCCGTGTAAATATATTCAGTGGCACATCATGACGATCCGGCTAGCAAATCAAGGAGAGGAGGGATTGAGTTTGGGTCTTGCCATTTCTGATCAAGAAAACACGCCCATAGCGTGAGGCAGTCTACCGAGTACTCGCACAGAGCCAATCTTGGACTGCAGCGCACAGCTGCGTACCATCCGGCGTGCACGGGAAGTAGGAGACGACTATGCAAGCAAGGCTCAGAAGTAGTGTTGCGGAAGTAATTCCGGGCCCGTAATTTACCAGTTACTTACCCCGGTTAGAAAGGACTTACCTCCGGTCGGGTAAAAAAGGGGGGTAAGTTACAGTCAATACGTTTGGCGCCGTATACAAGCATTTTCTGTAACTTACGGTCAAAAAAAAGCAAAAAAGCGTAAATAACCGTAATTTACACCCCCGCTGCGCGCTTGCCACCTCTCTGATTTCTCGTTTTTACTCGTGCCTCGGCTTTCACCTCCATGCGCATCCCAGGCTATCTCAGGTCTTACAAACTGCTAAAGAAAGTGGAAGTTTGATTCAAGTGCATGCATGGGTCCACGTACTGCCACCGAGCCGCAAGCAAGTTCCAGTACTGGTTCTCTGGCCAGTGGCTGCTGGCAGCCTGCTGCTTCACCGACGCGTCGTCCTGATTTCTTTGAACCTTGGTAGCTCCAGAGGTCCACTGATTGGTGATGGAGCAATTACACGTCGTTCGAATGATCTTGAAGCCCCGTCGTACAGCTGGAGTAAGCTCGAGAGTCGACTCGGAGATGGTAGTATGATTCGCGGCCCTCATTGGATGAATCATGACTCGAAGCTGAGTCTGGAACGTAGGATGTGCGAGGCTGAAAAAAATCCAGGACTACATGAGCTTTCAGATGCTTTTATTGACGCATCTCGAGAATACTGTACCCAATTTGGCTATACGAGTCTATGACCCACTGTTTCCGACGTGCTTACGGCGCCGGACAATGCCAATTGCATCTCAGGACCGTTCCGCGACTTGGTGAGGCCCTCCGTCAATGATAACACTACTCGGAGGCTCCTATGGACCTCTGCTATTACCAGAGGCCATACGTGGCCATACCATTTTTTGACCTTTTATCGCACCCCCCAAACTGGGGTCTGGTAAAAAATAGGGTATATACAGGTTACTTACCTGTTACTTACATACCGGTTAATTAACAGGGTATTTCTTCCGCAACACTACTCAGAAGTCGTACCATAGCTGATAACGAGGGAAGAACCGTTGGGGTTAGCCCTGTATCGCAGCGCTACACAGGTTGGAACGAACGATTGCGTGGCGTCTTGCAGCAATGAGGAGAGTCTCGGCGTGCTCTAACGGTTGGACACTATGCCCGGTGTCGCAAAATGACGACGACTGAAGGCAGAAGGCCCTGCAGAAGACAAACCAGATTAGACGACAAGCAAAATTTTGCGACGGCACGTCATCAGGGAGCAACGTTACCTGTGTTGCGAGCATACGCAATCCTTCATTCGGGAGCGAAAGTCTACAAACGTGACTGACGCGGTACACATGTAAGAGACCTGTGGGAGTGGGTGTACTCGCAATCTCAGGTCTGGGAATCTGACGACCAGGAGCGCGATTGCAGTGACCGGATAGGGGGGATCTGCGCGATTGCGTTGAGTACGACGACGTAATGCAACCACAGGAACAGGCTCACCAAGAATTCGAAGAAAGGAAGCAAGAGATGGGTATGGTCGAGATCTGCGGCAGAGGAGTGGCCTGAGATTAGATGATGACCGGCGTGAAAGGAGTGAATTGTGATAACGCGGATCGAAGAACTTGCAGATTCGAATGTCTATAAGCGAAACGATTGTGCGTATGTACGTCAAGATAGCAGAGTCTTGAGTCAAGAAGCCTATCTTATAGCTTATTGAACACGTGAAGCCGTAGGCAGGCGATGTGGGCGACTGCGATGAAATTGCAACTTGATAAGGAGAGAAGGTTGCGAGCATGAGAATCTTGAAGAGGTCTTCGATAGAAATGACACCGAAGCGAAGCTTTGGAGCATGCAGACGCGTCGATAGGACAGACGCACTGTAGAGGAAAAAAAATCTTGCATCAGTAGGCACATGGGCTCTGAGCACGAAGTCCAGGTCGCGGATGTGTGACGGCACACCAATGTGCATGCAGCCGGAAGCATTTACAGTGCGCATGGCACATGCAATAGGGAAGAACTATGCATGATGTGGGCAAACATTCCTGCGGGATTCAGAATGAAAAGGTTCTACGACCACCGGGACCCGACTTTGTCATGCCGTGCGGGCAAGTGCACGGCTCCAAAGCTTCAACGGCGTTCAGTAGAACATCCCATGCATCACAGCCTGTCAAAAAACTTCAAACGTTCGCGCTTTGTCTGGATGGCACTGGCGAACGTGTCAGCAACAACCAGAGACGGAGGCAGAAAGAAGCTCACTACGCGCTCCGGTACTGCATGAAGTCTCACAGAGTCAAAATTGTAGAACTCTGGTTGGGGCATTCCTTCAGACGGCCCCGATGCAACCTCACGCGACCAATGCGTGTAGGCTAGAGTCTACCCGGTAACCTTCAACTGAAAAAGAAGCACGGGTGCTGCAGACTTGGAGGCCTGGATGCACGAGTGCAAAGAAGAGATGTGCGAACAAAACTCAACAGAGAACACGTCAGCTGTGCATCACTTGAAGACGACATACATGCCAGGGCAGCACGAAACAGACTTGGAGAGCGCAACAGGCACGAGAATAGTGCGTAGCTGCCAAAATTGCGTTTTGCAAGCGAAATTCGAGCCCACAGAGCCGTTGATTCCCAAACGAGGGTGTGGCAGTAAAGATTGCATTTACGATCGACAACGGGTGGCAGACATTCTCTAGATTGGATCCCTACAACCTGCGAACACGGTCTATCATCAGTGCTGGTGGTTCTTGTGGTGCTCTGTAATATACGCTGTTAGCATTCGAAACTAGTCATACAAAGCGATTTGCTCACTCAAGTGCACTGTAATTTAGAAAACAATGGTTAAGTCAAGGGTTGAAAACGCGAAAAACGTGCCACGTACTCTGGTAGTCAATGGTGTACCCCAAACCGAAAATTCCAACAATGAGGGCAACAAGCGGCTTGCCCGAGGCGTTCTTTCCGTTGAACCACCTCGCTTTGATGCCTCCGATGGCAGACTGGGGCGCTGGGCCTTTAGGGAGCTTGGAGTAAAAGTTCACGAGATGCGAGAGGCCTGCTCCAGAACCGGAAGACTGCAAATAATTGCGTGAGTCGTAATCGAAGCTGATCGCTGGGAGTGAAGGCGTACCAGGATGGATGGAGTGGCAACTTTGGGGGGTACGAGGCCGCCGAGCTGGCGGCGGATGAGAGAGGGCTGCATGGTCGTCGTCGTTGGGGTCGATGAGCTCGTGACAGCCGACAGCGAGCAGGTCGGTGGGCTTTGTTTGCTCGGGACAAATAGCGATCCGGGCGACCCCGACGCGCGCTTCAGCGCTATCCCCAGTCTCCGTGACTCCGTCCCAACTTGAAATTTGAAAATCATCGCAGAGAGTGCAAACTAAAGCAACCAAACAGCATGATGGATGTGAAGTACAGATATTATAGAAGTGTGGGTACAAAACGCGAAATATAAGAGATGATTTAGATAAGTAGCATCCATCGCAGTAACCCTTCTCTCCTGCTCCTCGCTGCAGGCGGCTCTTCGGGCTCGGGTATATTCTTGCCTTCGAAAGTCATTTCGTCCAACCTGACCATCTTCGTGCGGTGGATCAGCTTGTATCCGAAGGTCAGAAGTAGAAAGAATGGCTGTCATACGAGTGCGTTCGTGTCAGATGTGTGCGCTCTGGCTTGCGAAAAGACGTACTATTGGCACGTATGAAGAGAGGAAGATGGAGACTGCGTCACCGACGCGGTCCTGACTTTTATCCGGCTCACGTCCAGGGATTTCAGCTGCAGAGAGTTCGGATGAGACGAGATACAGATACAGATCCACGAGCACGTACCGATTCGCCATCCATTATGGACAAAGACAGACCTACCAGCATTTACGTGGTGAGCAACGGAACGGATCATTTCATGCGGACGAATATGCCTCACCATCCATTGGTGAACAGAACAATCATGCATACGGTAAAGGCATACCATGCAAGCTATCGAATGACGTCAGATTTCGTCGCACATGTTCAACGTGAGATCATGCACGAGACACTCACGTATGGTTGACCCCGATGCCTGTGTTCTCGGATCTTCTTGATTTGCCCAATCACTCTCTCAGCTTCGGGGTCGTGATTCACGTCAGCTCCATATTTCCTCTCGGCGTAAGACGTTCCCTGATACCACCTGCAATGATGTCGTGAGTAAAGTTTCGTCAAGGAGTACAAGGTAGTCAGGTCCTACCGAATGTATGTGTACAGGATACCTGCCCATGATTGTAACGAAGCCACAGATGCTACTGCGACTAGCCAACTGAATGCCTGCAGGAACAAGTTTGAAGGGTCAGGAACACGATGTCGCCGATGAATGAGGCACTGACCGTTTCGGCTGTGTTGCCAGTCACAGACCCAAGAAAGCTGAGCAGACCCACCGAGGCAGAGACGAGTACAGCATACAAAGGAAGTACGAAGATGGGTTCCTTGCGCCTCGGTGTACCCGCTTCCTCCACGTTTTCTACACGTGTTGGCTCATCGCCATCCGGGCCCGACCCCGCTTCAACCACCTCGACGCGCACTTCGGCTTTCTCGTCATCAATATCTGACGGTTGGGGCGTCAAGCTGAAGTTGGACGTGCCCGGAGTGGCGTCCGGCGAGTCAAAGAGGTTTGCTGTGCTCAGCAGGGGCTGGACGACGTCACCGTCTTCCTCTCCGGAGGCTTCGTTCAGACTTGCCAGAGACTCCCGGGTGATGTGAATGACAGGCGGGGAGTCCAAATCGTCGTCATCGCTATCGACGTCCGTCAGCTCGTCCTCTGACTCGGCCCGTGGCGCGACTTTGGATGACGGATGACGAACGAGGGAGGCGAGGAACTGCGGTGCGTGGTGGCAGCGAGCGAGGAAAAACAAGAATCGGCTGCTGATGTAGACATCCGACGCAGCCGCAGACCAGGCTGAAAGCAATACGGCGGCGTTGATGATATGAGGAAGCTGCGACAAGCGAACACGTCAGCCATAAGATGTGCCCGAACGAGCCTATACACATACCACTTTGACTCCTGCTCGGTCAAGAGCAATTACGAAGGGGGAGGTGCTGGCGTCTCTCTGCTGCAGACCCAGCCTTGGGTCACTGGCGGGAACGATCAAGCCTGCACAAAATATACTTCCCACGTAGAAAACGGTGCTGTAAGGTACCTCAGTTGCTGTGCGGCGGAGAGGAAGGCAACAAAAGCTACTGACATACGGATCCATACTCGCTGCAGTGCTTTCGGGACGTTCTGTTGGACTCTCAGTGAGAAAATGACACGAACTTGACGACGAGACGCAGCATACCCTCGTTGCGTCAATGACCTCTCCAGCTGCCTGCGAGGAATAGACATCAGCAACGCATGCGTAGATTTTAACAAAGAGCGACCCACTATGCCCGGTACTTCGGATCCAAAGAATGAGAATGACGCCTGCATGAGCACCGCCCAGAATCCCAAGAAACGTCCGAGGCCGCCTTCTATCCCAAGATATTGAATGCCGAAGGGCTGTTTCCAGTTGCTGAACCCGATGAAGCTGCGCATGTTCAGCATACACAAAAGAGTCAAATAAATATGTGCTGATTCACCCTTCATTTCCCGCTCCCAAGTCCAGTATAAGACACATAACAACTGCAAGACGACTTAGGATCTTTGGAGAGACTAACAGGTTTATGACTCACTGAGAACGACAATGGTGAGAACTTTCATGGTCGAGAACCAGAACTCGAATTCGCCATAAACTCGCGAGGAAAAACAGTTGACTCCGGTCGCCAGGAGAAGCTGTTGGCATGTTGAGCATGACAGAGTGACGATGAACAACAAGCTACTTACGAAAATAACAGAGCACACTGCTGGCCTGTCAAGTAGCTTTCAACACGCGTTTTCTTGACTGACCAACGTAAATAAATGGCGTACGGTATGGTCTTATCCTTGTCCCAGAACTGGACGACTATTGTCGCAGCGGAAATCTCGGCAGCTGTGGTTTGTGCTTCAGCGCGGCATGACAGTAGACTTGGGGAGGATACAACTCACGCAAAGTGACACTCCAATTGTACCATGCCGCCCATCCTAGAGAGAATCCGACTGCTGGATCAACATACAGATCGGCCAAGCCTACTACACCACCAACGTTTGGACTGCAAATGGCCATCAGCTTGAGCAAGCACTCCGACCGAATCTTCAACTCACAGAAACGCAATCATCTCTCCGACCGAGACGCACAGACAATATACGACCGTTCCGATGATGAAGTATCCGAGAAATGCGCCTACTGGACCTCCGTCTTTCAGCGCGGTCTAAGAAAGCTGGTTTGAGCGCATGTGAAGCATGTAGTCGCGCATGAACGTACCGCAGATCCCAGAAACAGCCCAGTTCCAATGACACCTCCAATCGAAATCATGCCAACTACGCGTTTGCCTCGTCAACTCCGATATCCACCAATTACTTGGTTCACGACTCACTGTGTCTCCGGGATAGTTGCGGGGGAAGGTCCTGCTTGATGTTCTCCCATCGTTGCTGGAACTGTGCTATACGAATGCCTTGCCTCAAAAGCCGAGAAGGGCGAATAGCAGGTGTTTGGAAAGCGACTCTAGGGGATGTGCGACCTGCAGTCTGGATACGTGCGCGTAGAGAGCTTTGTCGGAGGTCGGGCGATGAGGACATTGTGGAAAAGGTACGGCAGCTCGAGGTTTACAAGGTCCTCAGCTATGTAGTTCAAGGGGAAAAGAGCTGTGGTCGCCGGCTTCCTGCCATTGGAATCATATACAGTAATGTATATACATCTGGGATGCAATGTGAGCCTTCCACGACAGGTCTAGTTTGACGGGGACAGCCACGAAGCGCACTGTGATACTGGAGTCCGAGTCTCGGAGATCATCTTGTCAGATTCGTAGAATCCTCTTCTTTCCCTATCGTGAAGTTTCTGGATAGATGAAGGCTAAGTTGATGCATGTGAATGGTGACGGAGGCAAGACATGTACAGGCGAATAAAGCCTAATAAAGCGTCGCAAGCTGCTCGGCCAAGCGCGTAGACGCGCCGTGCAATCAGTGGCACACGACCACCATCTGCGACCTCCGCCGTCGTCCAG
>RWJN01000016.1:0-149166 GCA_004332605.1 Steccherinum ochraceum | reverse complement strand
GAAGGTCGACTCGATAGAGTGGGCGAGGAACGAGATCGAGGAGACCTCGCGGGAGCTGAAAGAGCGTCGACGTCAGCTCGCACGGGACGTCGCGCGCACGTCCAAGGACCCTGTCCCCACGGCGGCGGCGAACGACCCAGACTCGCTCGAGGCCGAATCCCCCTCGCAGGCGTACCCCCCGCTCAACTCTGCCTTCATCCTCTTTAACCAGCAGATCGCCGCGCACCTCGCCGCTCAGGTCCTCACTCATCACGAGCCGTACCGGATGGCGACGCGGTACACGAACGTCGCGCCGGAGGACATCATCTGGGCGAATTTGAACATGAACCCGTACGAGGCGCGGGTGCGCACGGCGATCAGCTGGGGCATCACGCTCGGGCTGATCATCCTGTGGGCGTTCCCCGTCGCGTTCGTCGGTGTCGTGAGTAACATCCATTCGCTGTGCACGACGTACTCGTGGCTGGCGTGGATCTGCAACCTGCCGAGTGTGGTGGTGGGTATCATCTCAGGTATCCTACCGCCCGTGGCCCTCGCGCTTTTGATGATGGTGCTGCCGATCATCTTGAGGTTGTTGGCGAGGTTGGAAGGCATCCCACAGAGGACCGGGTTGGAGTTGAGCTTAATGACGCGGTTCTTCTTGTTCCAGGTCTTGGTACGTCATGGTCTTTTTATAGGCGTCATTTGCTTTGCCGCTGACTAGTGTCGGTGTGTAGCACTCGTTCTTGATCGTTACCCTCTCTTCTGGTATCATTGCCGCTCTTCCCGGTCTGGTAAACAACCCAGGCAATATCCCCAGTTTGCTTGCATCACAACTGCCTAAGGCTTCCAACTTCTTCCTTACGTGAGTCACCCATGATGATGTGCTCAACACTTCGTGCTTGTGTTGACTTCTTTTCAGATACGTTATTCTCCAAGGTCTCTCCGGCACCGCCGCTGGATTTTTAACCGTCGTCCCACTCCTTTTGTACTATGTCAAACTCATTTTACTTGGAAGTACTCCTCGCTCCATCTACAAAGTCAAGTATACCGGTCGCAATGTGAACTGGGGCACTCTCTTCCCCGCCACCACTCTACTCATCGTCATCAGTGCGTTTATACTATTTTTCGTCTGAAATTCGTGTCTCACGCAGCATATATACAGCTCTCGCGTACTCTATCATCTCACCCATCATCAACGGTCTCGCATGCGCCACGTTCTTCGGGTTCTACCTCCTCTGGAAGTACCTCTTCCTCTGGCAGGTCAACCAGCCGCGTTCCAGCGACACCGGCGGTCTTTTCTTCCCCAAAGCCATCAACCATATCTTCGTGGGCTTGTATCTCCAGCAGATTTGCTTGGCGGCGCTGTTCTTCCTCGCGCAGAACGCGGCGCACAAGCCGAGCTCGATCGGAGAGGGCGCGTTGATGATTGTGTTGATTGTCATCACTGTGAGTTCGATTCGTGAATATAGAAGATGAGATTTCGACTGATTGTACTGTCGACAGATTTTCTTCCACATCATCCTCACTAACTCGTATGGACCTCTCATTCACAACCTGCCTCTCAGTCTTGCGGACAAGTCCTACGGCGTTCCTTCGCCTGAGTCCGAGCATCCTGAGACTCGGGACTCCGTCGTTGCCGGGCACGACTCCAACGACCAAGTATCTGCAGTCGGCTCCGAAGACGCGTACGAGAAAGGACAAGTCAAACAACACGAGAAGGCGCGCACGTCGTCGAACGCGTCCATGTCGTACCCACCAGATAAACTTGCAGCGGAACCGGAGACGTCTGCCGAAGCCAGCCCGACTGTCGACGGGGCCAGCCACCACAACGAGAACGGGTTCAGTAACGGCGCCGGAGCATCTGCCAAGGCTTCCCCAGCCCTCTCTACGTCGATCTCTGCACGTCCACACGCTCTTACCAGCAATACCTCCCAACGGCGTGTATCCCACCGCTCGACCGGCTCACAGTCCTCCATCCAAGGGACTGACGAACAAGCAGGGCCGAAGGAGTTTTATCACCCCGCAAGTGTCGACTCCCAGCCGACGGTGTGGATCCCGCGCGACGAATTGGGGTTGGGTGAGGAAGAGGAACGGGCGTGTAAGGAGAATGGCGTGGATGCGACGACGCAGGGCGCGGTGATGGATGCGAAGGGCCATGTGGAGATTGAGAGTGGGCCACCGGACAGTGGGTTCGAGTTGTAGGCTCCGTCGCCGTCGTTCCTGTGATTGTGTTTCTGTGCATTTCTTTACCTCTTTATCTCCCGTCTTTTGGATCTGCGGAGGTACTCTTTCTTTTTTGTTGTGCGTACTGAATACCCTGATCGTTTGTGCATCATGCATGATATACACGTCACCTTATGAGGATTACCAAGTTACCTATACTGTATTGTACTTTGCTAGTAATGTAGACAAACATACGATTTCAACGTTATCGTTATGACGTTATGCTGCGAATGGTGCTGCGAGGGACATTACAGCCTTTTCCGAAAACCTTGACGCAGCGCTTTTTTTTATTTCCCCGCGCTCACGGGTTGGCTACACTCTGCTACACTACATTCGCTTCAAATGAGCTCCCTGTGAAGCTCAGCCACTTACCAAACCTCCAGCAGGCTTCCTAGAGACATGTAAAATGATGCTAATATTTTTTCCGAAGTATGAGGGGGACGTAAACCGCGTGCTCGAGCCAACAGCGTCGGATTGGGTTTGATACCAGCCCAAGTAGCTGTGACACAGGCACACGGTGGATTTTGGACCTTCAGACAACTTGGATAGCCACGACAAGCATTCCGTAACCCTACGATAACCCACCGAACTCTCACAACTGTGAGGAAGATCGAGTAGATTGGTTTGAGTCCGTTTGTGGTCGCAAGCGCGGGGCAGAAAAAAAAAGCGCGCTGCGACAAGGTGTTCGGGAAACGCTGTAGTAGAATTCTAAGGATACAGTGATCAGGTTCTTGAGATTCAACAATTCACTATCACCACGACAGTCCAAAGACCAAAAACTCAGCCAGGTAGAACTGCGACTGTGGGATTAAGTGCCAGTACTACCCGCTCAAAAAGAGTCCAGGAAAAACGTCCGGTGAACATCATGATCACACCAATCATCCCCTCCTAGTAAACACCAGCGGAACCCGGAGAGGTCTGTAAACAAGTGTCAGTACATGCAGTCGACACCAGCCGAGGCTTAGAGTAGAGAAATTGGGCATAAGACATACGTGATCGTCATCGCCACCTTCGCCTTCAAGACCCTTGCTTTGCGCTGCTCAAACGTCTCGCCTGCGAACTCTGGCTCTTCTTTGATAGTGATCTTGTATTTTTGTAGGAGCATCGTGAGGACGACGACGGTTTCTAGTTCGGAGAACCTAGGTAGCCACCAAGGAGGGCTCACTGTCAGTCAAGTCAAAGTAAAAGGCAGAAAAGTCGGACGCACCTCCGACCAAGACAGGACCGAACACCACCACTGAACGGCATGAACGCGTCGCGGGGCCAATCACCCAGGAACCGGGACGGGTCAAATTTGTGAGGATCTTCCCAGTACTTCGCTACAATCCATTCGTTCAGCCCGTACTCTCGAAACTCACAATAGCGGGAAAACGTACGATTGTGGTGCAATGCAATGATATGCAAGTTCACACCTGAGCCGGCGGGGACGGGGACTACGACGGTTTCGCCTGCGCTGTTCGTCGTAGAGAGTATTGTGTCTTCTGCGGCGACTTTCGGTACGTTGATTGCCTGCAAAGGAAAGTCAGCCCTTGTTTGGGATGCTACGACGAATGAAGGAAATCTGAGACGTACAGGTGGGTGCATCCGGAGAGTTTCGTTCATGACACTAATCCAGGGGACATAGATGACCGATAGAGTCAGCATGATCAACGACAAATTCAGAAACAAGAGGACTTACGCTTCGACATAACTGAGATTCGGAAGATCTTGAATCGTCTACAGGCAGGTCAGTAGACGATCGTTGACAACAACCCGATCAGAAACCATGCTCACAGGATCTCTCCCATCAGGAATCGCCTTCGTAATTGCCTCGTATACACGTGATTGTTCATCCGGGTAGAGAGCGAGGAGAGCCATAGCGAAGCACAGCGTATGCGCAGTCGTTTCGTGCCCTGCAGAACCTCGTCTTAGCTCGGCTTGTAGAAGGATGCAACTGCATAACACGTACCAGCGAGGAGGAATATGAAGATATTGGCTAAGATGAAGTTTGGGCGTGAGTAAAAAACCCTACATGCTAAGAAGCAAAACGCGACGCACCAAGCAGTTCTTGATCAGTCAACTTCGAATTTCCGTCTTCATCCGCGTCGTTCGCATCCAGAAGACTACTCAACAAATCGTGTCGCTCCTCTTTCTTCTCCGCAGACCGTCTGGCGTCGATCATTTCGTGCATATACCTCTAGGAACAATGTGCTTTATGGGTTCTGCATCGACTAGGAGAATGGAAAAGCAAACTACTTGAAGCTCGTCGTATGCGAAGTGCACTTGGCTGTAACGCTTGTTGAAGCGTGCAGCCCATTTGGGAATGAAGATTTTGACGAAGAAGCCTTCGGAGACGTGGTGGAGAGTGTCCTGAGAGACATGATGGCAATCAACGATCAGGAAGCTGGGATACTAAGGAAGGCATATTCAGCTCACTTTGAAGGACAGTTGACCTGGCGCAGAAGGAACAAACTTCTCATTCCAAGTCATACGGCGACCGAAAGCTGCAGCGCCGACCACGAACAACGCGATCTTAACGAGGAACAAAACAGAACATCATGAGGTGAGAAGACTTTACGCAGCAAACGACGACGTACTGGCATGAATACCTCCAAGGCGTGGTCGAATACTACCTCCTTCTTTCCTCCCCATACGTTCTCGAACAGATCGTTCATCACAGACACCGTCTCGGCCCACACAAGCCTGTTGTTGGGTTCTGAGAACGACGGTCCGCAGACTTTCCTGTACTTCTTCCATAAGTCGCCCTCGGACGCGACGATGTTCCCGCCGAAGAAAAGAAGACCGGTGTAGAGCTCGACAGGTTTGGGAAAGCGCTGCCTTGAACCAATGACTTCCTGCATGCATGTGCGGTCCATTCGTCCTTGAGGGAAAACGGGTGGCGATGAGATGGGGACGCACCTTGATCGCAGCAGCGTCTGCTAACGCGACATTGGTGTAGGCATTTGGAAGTGCAGATACCTACGGAATTCGCTCTCAATACGGAGAAATGAGAGGCAAATCAAGCACTCACGTAGCTCAGGATATCCACGCCAGCGTCACCGTATATGTCGTACTTCCTATGCCATTGCCACCGCTCCCCGCCATTAACTGACCGGATCGGGGGCAAGAGTCCCGCAATACCCCAAACGTTGAGGAGACTACGAAGACCAGGGCTATGGCTGACGATTGAGAGCAAGCAAATGCTGTTTGTGACCTGTTGCAAAAAGGGATTTGACGACTCACTGCGTAGCTTGAACAGCCTTGCGAAACGCGATGCCTTTTTGAACGATCCAGAAAGTCCCCAGAACGAAGGCCACAATGACGACGGTGTTCATGGCGTCCTGGCTCTACCTTATTTCACAGTACACTGAACGGATTACAAAGGGCGAGAAGAGGAGAGAATGGAGGATGTAAGAAAGAAGCAAAGATACAAGCTCGGGGTGTTACATACTAGGCAATCGAAATGGCAGTAACCAACGCATCACCGCCCATATCTGGTCGACCTTTCGAAATTTCGTCCCTTGAATGGCGCCCTCCTCCAGCACAGCTCATTCTTAGCTTTCGAGAGGAAAAGTTGTAGGAAAGCTGTGGTCGTACATGAAGGTGAGTGCCGATGCTAGGAGAGCGAAAAAGAATTGCGGAGTGGCTACCTGGAAGTACGAATCAGCTGCGATTTGAGAATTGCCATTCGATGGGCTCCCTTCGCGATCATCTTCTCACACATTGGCAGTTGATTGCACCATTGACGGCCCTAGCAGAGAACATCCAGAGAACTCGGAATACGACGAGAATACGACGCCAGGGTGACAAATTGGCTGCAGGTCGAGCAGACGGCATATTGCAAATGATGCATGAGCACATTATACTGACCCTGTGCATACGAACTTGAAGAAAACGATCACCCAATCGTTTGAGCCTCCTCCGCAGACACCAACTGGTATCGTAGGAAAGGGGAACTCAAAGGAAAAGGAGAACGCAAAAGCAAGGGAATCCCCCGACGACACAAGCCAGTACTGCAGCGGCAAGGTCATCGCGCCTCTGAGTTGCAAGCAGAGCTCGAGAGGGACAGGGGCGGCAAAAATTAGATAACCAAGAATGAGGGCGGTGCCCTCATAATAGTGGTTAAACTATTAAGAACAGATACTACACTTGATCTAAGCCAAAAGGCCAGAGTGGTGAGGAAACAGCAACGGTTGCGGGTTGGCTTATATGGGGCGGAACGAGGTGCGCACGGACCAAGAACGCGTCGGCGATAGGCGCTTTCGTCCAGCGGCGAGTAAGGGATGGCGCATCGACGTCAAAGAGATGGTATACGGGACTCAAACAATCGAGCTACAGCACCATTTGTGACATTCACATACTGCTCGCACAGAAACGCTACGTACGAAACGCTACACAAGATACGATATCAGCCAAGTTGAGACACCTTACAATATTATCAAGGCTGGATAGTAAGCTGCCACGTTACTCCCAGACTCCCGAGTCTCGCGACAACATTACACGCACACGCTCCCGCAGCCGGGACTGGAGGGAGGGCTTTCCTGCGAATATGGAAGTGCAAGGCCCCACAGCGGCAAGCACTTCATGACTAGTGAGTGCTACTGCAGCCGATGAGTATGCAGCATATACGTTCTCAACGACGTCAGGGAATTTGATTACGAGAATCAAACACTCGTGCTACAAGACACTTGGTCACCTAGTCATGATATCAAGAACGGGCGATGGTCTCCATTCCTTGGGCAACTTGCGCAGCCGTGAGCCTTGTCTTCGGCTGGTGTGCCCACGACTTCTCAACGAGCTCCCACAGCGCGTCACCCATTGGCGCACCGAAGGGCGTACATGGGCGAGGTGGCCGTTCGCCTCTCCCGACGCGCTTGCTGACGGCGTACAAGGTATCTCTTCGCGAGGAGAAGGGCACCTTTCCGGTATAGAGCTATTTTCGCATGAATGTCAACACGGAATGAGACGCTAGGAATCGGAGATAGTGAGCTGACCTCAATGGCGGTGCATGCAAAAGCATAGATATCGGAGGCGGTGGAAGGGAATCTAGTACACGACTCGAAAAGTTCTGGGTCCAAGAGCTCTGGAGCCATGTATTGATACGCTGTCGCGGCGTGCCCGGAGCCGTACTCGTCCATAATTGCTGTGGACATAATGGCGATACCGAAGTCACTGATCCGTACGCTGTCTGCGTCGTCGATGAGGAGGTTTCCCTTAGCAAAGCGAACAGCTGATAAGGAAAAAAAAACATCCAAATATGTCAGTAGAGGTACGTACACCGTGCAAGTCTCCATGGACGACGCCTTGATGATGAAGATAAGCTAGCCCCTGCGCTGTTTCGTGGAGCTGCATAGGAAGCCAGTCAGATCACACGAGATCGCGGCAATGATGCATTCACGCACCCATCTGTTTACATATTGCTCGTAATTCACCTCAGTCAACTGCTTGTCTGGCTCTCGAGACATCAACCGCTGACGCAGATTTTCACTCCCCAGTTTAGGCAAAACCGCGCAGACAATATCCGGCAGAGCCTCCATGCTGACTCCCAGCAGCGGGAGAACGTGCCTATGGCTGAGCTTACTCCACAGTATGGACTCGCAGCAGAATACCGGCTAGGATCGCCAATTAGGTGCAGGAACTCTACCGGAGGTGTACTCAGACTCACTTTCTTGTCTTCATCTCCCGAAAAATCGTCCAGAATTCTTGGTCGCTTGAGGACCACGCTGGCGCCTTGGTACTTCCCCTCGTAAATGTCTACATATCTTGTGGTCTCGGAGGGCTCTCGGTTCACGCAGACAACGCCTGTAAGGTAAAAGGTGCTTGGGAGCATCTGGTATTTGACGGAAACGTCACGGCAGAGCTTGCGCAGATGGGCAGCTTGCGTTTGAGCGTCCGAACCATCATGAATGAGCGGTGTCGGTATGTCCAGTTTCTGCGCGAACGATATTTGGTTAGCGACCACACACATGAGAAGTAATTTCGAACTCACCAGCCATGCAGCGTCGATCGTATCCTGAGCATTCTTTGAGGATATGTTCGCGATAGAGATCTGAGACTCCTTAGCGGCAGGAATGGCGCCACGAAGCAGACCGCCCGAATCTATGTTTTGTTTACGCTCTGGGTCCATCTTGCCAGGTACAGGCGATCGCTACAATCTGAGATATGACTTAGCGTGAAGTAGGAATACGGCTGGGATTCAGCAGTGGAACACTCACCTGAGAGAGAGAGCGTGGAAGGAGGGACTAAAACGAGTACTGAATTATAACGAGATATACATATGATAACGAAGATGGCGAACTTACTTTGGCCGAAGCCACTATCCCGTGTACACGTTCCCATTGCTCGTGCCATAGAATCATGCTCTTCCATTCATCAAGGACGCGGAATCATGCTAGGAAGCCAATCATGACAGAGTCCGAGCGTTTGCGCTAGCAGGAGAACAGCATTCAGACCTTCTACGCGCTCAGAGTCGTCAGATTTGAAGTACAGAGAAACATAAGCCCTTGAAGTCACGGAGAATAAGTGCGAGGAGGAGATCAGGTAGCAAAATAATTCACCTGGTAACGCGTTGTTCTCCATGCATAAACGACAAACTTGCGATGCGACTATCCAGGGCCTCACAGAGGGATGCTTATGCTTGAGGGGCGCTATATTCCTTCCTCGAGTCGGAATTGAGTTGAGGAGCCACGGAAGGTGCGGTCATGCGGTGGGTGCACGTTGAATGCGATCACAACACACGGTGCATGGAAGAGTGATCATGATCAGTGATTGTAGTGTCTGGGCGAGGGTGTTCTGTAGAGTGTTAAAGAGGGAAGGTCTCGTTGGAAATTGCGGTGCGTACCGTAGCACAGCGACATGTCAACGCAGGCCGGGGAAATCCATTACAGCGAATGACGAATTCGATGAGACCTATTACTGCTGTGATGATCTTGGAGAAGTCGATGGTGATAATACTGAAAGACCTCGGTCGAGTGAATTTGCGGCGGGGAGTAAGAAATGCGACGGGGGTTTAATATCATCTTGGCTCGTCGAAGGGTTCATCTCATCGGTAAAACGTGATCAATGGAAGTGGATTGAGTGCAGAGCTATGCGCCATCGAAAGCAAATTGAGAGTGAAGGGATTTGGAAGAGGAGGAAGTTCAGGAAACGAGAAAAGCGCCGCACTGGATGCTAGGGGGCCAAAATGAGCCAGCGCCACGTGGCTCGTTTACCGGAGGACAACGCGACCGGATGGCCATACAGCTCAACTTGAACTCGTACCACCACCACCACGGCCTTCAAGTCGATCTGCAACATCTCTGACGTGTATTCACAACACATTGATACCGGAATCATACGTTAAGACTCATAACGGCTGTTCCTGAACCATTACTGGATTTCTACATCCATCTTTCGACTTGCCTTCGACAGAACCTCGTTTTCTCGACAGTCGGAGGATGTCTACAAGCGTACGTTGGACCATTCCATCATCGAGCAATATCACTCAAATTTCAATACATTGCAGGTGATGATATCGCCATTTTTGAACGTCTTCTCATGCGAAAGTTGCAGAAGCGGAGAAAGGCAGCTACGCATATAAGGATACGCCCTCGGACATACGTCCGATGAAACGGTGGAACACTCCCCAGCCCTTTCGACTTTCGCATAATGCACCCTGTGCTCCTAGCCCTCACCGTTATCGCAGTTTGGATAGTCGTCGCAGAGGTCAGAACTTTCATTCGACGACGTCACCTCCCTCCAGGGCCTCCAGGCCTTCCACTGCTTGGAAATGCGCTGCAAATGCCGACCGATCTGCCTTGGAAGCACTTCCATGAATACGGAAAGACGTACGGTATGTGAATGATTTAATGTCAGATATGTTGTCTTGTGCTGACTGTTCCTCGTTCAACGACAGGGTCTGTCATGTCGTTCAACGCTGCTGGCCAAATTGTCATCGTCTTGAATGACCTTCGATCTGCATTCGAGCTCCTTGGTGAGTCCCAAATTGCCATTCTTTCTACTTATGTTGAGCTGAGCCGTCATGCACTCCTTAGACCGTCGAGGCAGCAATTATAGTCATAGACCGCGGCTGATCAAGGCAGGTCAGCTACTTGGAGGCGGAATCTCTTTTCCATTTATGCCCTATACTACGAAGTACGTCATCCCAAAGAGACACCTTGTCCCATGGGTCTAACAATGCGTCCGCAGATCACGCACAATGCGGCGCATCGTACACGAGACGTATGGGGCACAGGACGTACATAAGCTCCAACGAACGCAGGAACTTGAAGCTACTAACTTGGTCCACGACCTTCTACAGCATCCCGAGTCATGGTATGAGAGCGCCGAAAGGTATGTATCGTCTCACGAACATAGTCTTACATTTTGAGCATTGACGGAGTTTCACAGCTCCATCAGCTCCGTGATCATGACGGCGACGTACGGATGGCCTCGCATCGACGACGATTCTGCTGTCATCGTATCCGAGATCTTAGGCGTGGCCTCTGGCTTCACTCATGCCAGTCTCCCAGGGAGCAGCGTCGTGGACATATTCCCAATACTGAACCATCTTCCGAGTTGGATCTTCAAAGAGAAACGAGACGCGCTGTTATGGCATGAGCAAAAGAGTCGTATGTTTGAGGAACTTCTGGATGATGTCGAAAGAAGAGAGGTCAGGGAACTCGATCGGCTTTCGTTCTTGGATTATAGCTAACTCCCTCGTTTTCGTTTAGAAAGCTGGTGATGCTACAGAGTGCTTCGCTGCTACGCTTCTGCGCGATCCCACGGCTCACGGATTGAGCAGGAGAGAAGCTGCTTGGCTATCTGGACTCATGATGTAAGTCCTTGCAAACTCTCATGCCTTTTTTTGTCGATATTGATAGCTTCTTCAGGGCCGCCGGAGCAGAGACCACGACCATCTCACTCCACAACTTCTTCCTCGCCATGCTCCACTTCCCTCAAGTGATGCGCAAGGCCCAAGCCGAGATCGACGAAGTTGTTGGAAGGGAGCGAATGCCCACACACGTGGATCGTGCACATCTGCCGTATACTAGTGCACTGCTGAAGGAGATATTCCGGTTCATGCCGGCCGCTTCTCTCGGTGCGTAACTGCATCAGGTTCTTTCGGAGAGCAATGAAGCTAACACTTTCCGCCTACAGGGCTGCCTCATTGTGTTGCTGAGGTAGGTGCTCCATCTACCGAGGCCTCAGCCTCCAATACTGACTTTCCGAACAAGGACGATTCGTTTGAAAGCTTTCTCATTCCACAAGGTATGTCTTTCAGATACTTCACGAGCAGTCGGTGAGATGCTTAGCTCCTCATCAGGAGCCATCATTATCCCCAACATTTGGTATGCGTGTCCACTACTTTTTGTCACGGCGCACAGTAGCTGACTTATTTATTTAGGGCTATAAACCGGTACTTCACACATCATGGCCGCGCAGTTTCTCAAACTGACCAATTGGACTTGCTAGTGATCCATCAGTATACGAGGATCCAGATGAATTCCTCCCAGAACGTCATCTTGCTGCAAACGGAGTCGACGATGTCGCACCCGACGATACGCACGGGTTCGGACATAGTGGATTTGGCTTTGGTCGTCGGTGAGTTACCCCTTCAATAGACTATTCGGAACTTCCATTCTTACCTTCGACTCTTCGGTGTTGGTGTAGTATCTGCAGCGGCCTGGCACTCGCCGACCAAGCACTCTTCATCGACTACGCAACACTTTTGTGGGCGTTCAACATCGAGGCAGCAGTTGATGAGGATGGAAGACAGGCCCCTTTCCCGTCTGTCTCGGATGTGATAACGTCCGGAATCGCTGCGTGAGTTGCATTATAACCTCTCGATTTCTTGCTCTCCTAGGTAGCTGATGAGCCTCCTTTCTAGGAGACCGAAACCATTCAAGTGCAGCATAGTCCCGAGGTCGCCGGACATTTGGGATGTTGTTGAGCGCACTCGTGATGAAAGACATTAAGTGGACAATCCTCGTACTGCTCAAGATAATTTGGAGGACAATCAAGATGCAGAGAAGCACCGTGTATCAGTGCACATTCCGGATGTACTGTATTGACAACAGAGACGATCAGAGGTGGGCGAACCGGAGAACGCAGATAGATGCATGAACCTATGCGCAAACCGCTGTATAAGACAATGACATCCCCTTCTCAGCATCAGCATCATCCGAACTCTCGCCATATTGCAGCTGCTGTGAGCGAGGATCTGCGTGTCTCTCAAATGTTGATTGAGAGCTTGAGATGGCGTCTCCATCACCAATTCGGAGTCAATTCGTAGAGCACTGCAGGCGCTAATTCCTTGTACTCGTCCCATCGGGGGGTGGGTAGTGAACTGGGCAACACTGAGGCAAGCTCGTCTACATGTGCTGGTTTTCCTCCTTGCTCACACAAATGACTTGTCTCTACCAACAGGTAACAGGCGTCGACAAGGTTTCCCTCCTCATACGATGCGACAGAGGCGACCCGAAATTGCTTCGACCTCGTCGTACAGGGTCTTCGACATCTATGCGTCGCAGCATGGTGTATTCACAATACGGCGTGGTCCATTCCAGTACTCTCACCACTTACCAAAGCGCTGCTCATATTCTCTGGAGTCGGTCGAATCACCAGACGGTTCTTGGGTCGGTACCGCAAATGCAAGATGATCCTGCGACGGAAGATGGCTAGCACAACTGTAGCGCAACAGCATCTCTGCGATGCTTGATTGCAGTGGCGTGGGCTGTCAACTTGGAGCAGAAGGCACTGCGGTTACGTTCTCTCATGTCTAGATCGTCTCAGTTCGAACTTCGGTCGCGTTGAATAAGTACGGTATACTTGCATCAGCATGGGTATAAATACGCTCACCGGAGACAGACAAATCCTCAGCCCAGTGCCCATCCTCTCGTCTACGACTCTGGCAGGTGAGCGATATGTTCCCCCTCTTTCCCGACATTCATTGACCCTTTCATAGTCAGACGATTCCCTGCGCAATATCTACCGTTCCACCAGACATTTCAAGCCTTATCACCATCATGCGTCTCGCAGCTGTTTTCATCGGCCTTCTCGCCGTTGCTGTCAGCTCAGCTCAGGCCGGGCCTCTTCAACGTGTCCAAGCGCGTGACGAAGCCGTCATGAACGCCCGCGACTTGAATCTCGTCGTTCGAGACGTTCTTCGAGCCGTTCATGCGCGCGAGCTCGCTGACCTCGATGCCCGCGCGATGTGAGTGCATTACAAACTCTTCTCGTGGCTACAGAGAATGCTCATACGTTGTCCCGCTGTTCAGAGGGATTTCAACATCCTTGCTTAAACGAGCTCCAAAGGAGCCGGTGTCCGAGCCCCCGCCGCAGGAACCACCTGCAGCGTCCAACCCAGAATCTCCGTCTCGGGGCAACGTAGTGGAGCCCCAGTTAAACCCCGACCAGCAAGCTCGGATATATGCGCACAATGAAGAGATCAGGAACCGTCCTGCAGTGCCACCTGGACCCACGCCACCGCGATGAAGAGCTCGTCAGAGGCATATGAGGATGTTGTTGGAGGCAGTCAAAGCCTCACTGCATCAACCATGCCGGCCGTCTTGAACCACAGGTGTCTCTCCGGAGGCACCTTACATCTCTCACAACACCAGGCGTTGTATTTGATCCTCTTACTGTAGTGTATGCTATTCATGCACAGACACCTCACATCTCTCACGAACTCAATGCCATCTGAATGTTGACTTGTCGCTCTCGCCCTCAAAGATATGACTGGCTCATCGTGACGACTGCAGCTCATGTACATTACATGCATTCAAGCTACGATGCCGCTATGCAAAAATGTCAATGACTACACTGAAAACACCACCGAACCGAAAAAGAAGACTTGTCGCTCTTCTTTCTTCTCCGTGCGTTGCCGTTTCCCTGAAGCGACCATTTCTTCCGCGTCTTTCTCAAAGCCCCTTCGACGACCGGAAAAAAAGTCATGGCTGTTGAAGTTCGTCCTAAGCAAAGAGGCTCAGACATTCGCGAACAGATCTTTCACAATCGCTCTTGCCTCACCTCAAACAAGCCGATAGTTGAGCTTCCTGTGGCGGGTCTATTCGTCTCTCTTGGACGTTTCTGCCGAAAAAAAGAGCACTAATAACAGGCTGGAGGTTGGTCGCGGTCGCGCAGTCTCGGAGACACTTGGGAAGGCACGTGACACCATGACGTCAATTTTTTTAACCCTCTTCTTCTCGACAGATCTCCAGATTCCTTCTCCCTCGTCGAGCTTCTCTAGCATCGCTATGTCTCGTACTTCATCCTGCGTCTTACCGACATACCGTAAACGATCTTTTCAACATCATCTACGTGTCTCAGACTGCCGTCGAGACGAATTCAAAAGCGACAGCGAAGTGCGGATACTTATTCGGCGGGCACGGGTGGCTTTGTTTTAGAGCTGCGGGGAGGAGCAACGATTGAGTTCGTTGGCATAAATGTGCGTCGTATGTTGTTTTGTCTAGCAACATTGTAACTTACTCGAATGTTGTGTGGTGGTGCATATCAAAAGAAGAACATAGTAACGGGAAATTCGCGCCACTAGTTGCTCGGCAGGCTTAGGAAGCAGTCATGCAGAGATTCACTAGGTATCAGTGCGCACCCAAGATGTATCCACTGCAATAGAGACGACCAACGTCGGGCGAGCCGGAGCACTGAGCACGCAAAGACATGCACCACCTATACACGAAGCACTGTCTAAAACACTTCCTAGGCCCCATTTCCTTCTCAACATCAACATCATTCAAGCACCTGTCATGTTGCAGCTCCCGTCAGCGGCGGGTAGGCTTCTATGGAGTCGCAGTGTCAGTATCACTGATTGAGAGCTTCAGATGGCTGATCATGGCCTCTATCATTAACTCGAACAGGATTAGGAAAATCTGCAAAGTGCTGCAGGCGCAGACGCCGACTCTTCGTCCTCGGAGTTGTGCTCACGCATGCGTAGCAAACAGATGGGCTCACTGATATAGGTAAGCTCACTCAGATCCACTCCAATTTATTCTCGCCTGCATGAATCATTTCACTTACAGATTCTTGTCGGCAAATATATCACGACCATACGACGTCAATGTTTCTTCTCGTCTTACCTGAACTCATTTCGGACCGCGTCATACACTGAAGGTACCGGCCCCGCTCGTCACTGCTTGGTGCGTTCACAGCAGACAGCGTTCTGCAATGTGGAACTTCTAGAACTCACTTCTCTCCAAAGCGATGCTGAAATTCTTTGGAATCTGGAGAACAAGATGATGCATACGCCGAAGCCTCTGCGAGTGCGCTGTGATCCTGCGATGGAATAAGACTCGCTTCCTGGGCTTCTTGTGATGTTTGGTTATAGATGTGTGGGCTGTCAACCGCGATCGGATGAGTACGATGCTCTAACAAGGACTGTACACACCTACATGGATGGGGTATAAAGGCACCTAGCGGGCAAAACACATCTTCAGCCCGGTGCCCATCTACTCGTCTACGACTCTGGCAGGTGAGCCTTGGTTCCTGCTCTGTTCAGACAGTCCTTGACCCTCAATCTGTTATAGTCAGACGATACCTTTGTTCCACTTACTAAATCAAGCCCTCGTCGCCACAATGCGGTTCACGACCGTTCTCACCGGCTTCCTCGCCGTTGCCGTCAGCTCAGCGTCGGCCGGACCTGTTCATCGTTTCCGAGCGCGTGACGAAACCATCATGAAGGCCCGCGATTTGAATGTCGTTACTAGAGCCATGCTTCAAGCCGTCCATTCACGCGAACTCCCTGATCTCGAAGCCCGCGCCGCGTGAGTCTACCCTCAGTTGTTTTCGTGGCTACAGAGAATGCTTAACGACTGCTCTCCGCCCCTTGCTCAGCGGCATCCCATCTGCCCTGTCCAAACGCAGGGAACCATTGCTTGCGTCCGAGGCGAACGGTCCGAACCCAGCAAGAGATGAGCCGCCTGCGCCTCAGGACCAGGGCACCGTTGTAGAACCCCAGCATACTCCCGAACAACAGGCTCAGATAGATGCGCAGAATGATGAGATTAGGAACCGTCCCGCTCAGCGTTGAAGCTATGGCGGGACTTCTTACTGTACGTGTGATGTTGTAGCCGCTGTATCTTATTCTCCAACTTACTGTATAACATTCGTCTGTAAGTGCAGGTACTCTGCTTCTCTCGTGAGCCCACTCATGTTCAGAATGTTATTCGGCCGTCCCTCCGTTCACAGGCGAGAGCTTTGTGGATCTACCACTGTTTCTCTCAATTATAATACAAGCCAGTCCTATTCGAAGCGAACTACGCAGACGCTACCTCGAGGCCTCTGCTGTCGTTGAGATAAGGTACCAGCGTCGAAAACCAGAAAGCTCGATGAGACTCCGGCTCGGTGAAGGACGGCTGAAATTGACAGTCTAGGCGACAACATGTGGAGGACATGGGAGGAGGTGGCTTCCGAGTTGCGTCATGATTTACATTATCGGCGCGTTTAACGTATGTACAGAGCTCTAACATCCCTGACTACTTGAAGGAAGTCTCAAGCAACGAGAAGAAGAAGCAATAAAGGATGTGATCACAGAGTGGATATCAGTATGTTACTCAAAGATGCGGCGAGGAACAGCTCGGCAAGTATTGTGCCTGACACCATAAAGTGGGCGCAGTCTCGTGGGCATCCTCGCAACTCGTTGTCGCACCGATGTCTATACATCATCACTGCGCAGAGCTCGTGCGACTCCCGAGAAAGTTGATCTGTTCTGTCAATATTAATGATGCGAGGGACGTCAAGGTAGACGCGTTCCCAGTGTGGCGTGAGTCATAGCAATAGGATAAAGAGTAGCTTAATACCGACATGGCACTTATCTGTAGGAATTCAAGAACGTCGTCTGAATCAATATTTGAGCAGTTCTGGAGTTGCAATTGGGACCCTTGGGAGACGCGATGTTCTAGCAAATTTGCTCGTGGAAGAGTGGCCGAAAACGGCGTGACACTGACACGTGCCGCGGCATCATGACGTCAGACTTGTCAGTCAGTGTTTTTCCTCCGACGACTGCTCTGTTCCTCCGTTCCTCCTCACACTGGTCGAGCTTTCTCAACCTTGCTGTGCCGCGTACTGCATCTTACATTTCTCCAATACGTCCTTAGCAACGTCCGTCACCGAATCATTGCCCACGAAACCTTGAGCGCCATCCGATACGCGGACACTCCGCGAGTGGCGTCGGGAGTTGTGAAGAGAGATCTACTTGACCTCAACGAGCACAAATGTACGTTGTTTGACATTAAGCTTTGCACCATCAGGGCTCATTCAAGCGTAGGATTGCTGCTGCAAATCTGGGTCAGTACTCGGTAATGAAAGGACCGCAGCACGGGCATGCTCCATGTATCAGCGCCATCATCCAAGTTCCTGTCATACTGTAGCTCCCGTGGGTGGCGAGATGGGTCGTTACCGATGTCTTAGGAAGTCGAGAATCGTTGATTGAGAGTTTCAGATAGCTCTGAGTGCGACCGGTACTTCAATCACCGACCCGGAGAATTTTTCGCGTCGTGCTGCAGGCGCCGATTTCTGTGGCTCATCGAACATCGTGCATGACTGTCGACGCGTGTGGCAGACAAGTCGCAGATTAACGTAAGGTCGTCAATATTCACTGAACGACATCCTGGACTCACATGAGTGAATACCCAAACAGTGTTTTAAATGTCTGCTCGTGGCACGATACCGAAGTCTTCCCAAAGCTCATCCACCCTTCATACAGGGCCAAGTTTCATTCGTCGCAGCTGAGTACGGCCATCGCAGGAAGTGTCATACTACGTCGATCTGATGTAGTACCTTAGAACTCCCACCTCCCACCAAAGCGATGCTCAGATTCTCTTGGGTTGGGACAACGCAGTGGTTTACGCTCACGCGGAGGGTGTGAATACGCCATGATCCTGCGACGGGCCTGACTGCAGCTTAACAGCATTTCCGTGATGTCTGATTGTAGAAGCGTGGGCTGTCAACATGTCAACTAGTGGCCAGAAAGTGCTTTCTCGGCTCTCGACCTCTCAGTGCGGTCGCTCACAAGTGCAGTCTGAGTGGGCATGTGTATAAATACGCCCACCAGAGAAAGACAAGTCCTCAGCCCGGTGCCCATCTTCTCGTCTACGATTCTGGCAGGTGAGCCATCCGCTGTATCTTTCTCGACAGTCATTGACCTACCTCTAGTCCGACGATATTCTTTACAACGTTCACCATCACCATCCAGTTTAACTTGTTCTCATTGTCACCATGCGTTTCACAGCTGTTATCACCGGCCTCCTCGTCGTTGCCGTCAGTTCAGCGTCGGCCGGACCTCTTCACCGTTTCCAAGCACGCGACGAAACCGCTTTGAAGGCCCGCGACTTGGATCTCGTCGTTCGAGACGTCCTCCAAGCCATCCATGCACGCGAGCTCGCTGATCTCGAAGCCCGCGCAGTGTGAGTGCATTTCAACCCCTCTTATCTCTCGAACGAATGCTCACAAGCCGTGTGTCTATTGCTCAGTGGGATTCCATCATCCCTGCTCAAACGCAAGGATCCAGAGCCCAAGCCCGCGGAATGGGAACTGCCTAAGAAGCCGGATCCATCAGAGGAACGCCAGGGCACCGTCGTCGAACCCCAGCTCACCCCCGAACAGCAAGCTCGGATAGATGCGCAGAACGAGGAGATTAGGAACCGCCCCGCCCCGCGGTGAAGACCCTGTCGGAAGCATATGGGGACATCGTCGAAGGGATATGGAAGCACCATGAAAAGGGAGATGAAGACCTTCTTGGAGCACATATGTCTCCGGGGTCATTTGAGAGAGTGAATTCGTAGTCGTCGCTGCAGCCGCGAGGCCGCCGCTGTCATCGTTCTCCACAAGCCTCTGGGCATGAGCTCAATCACATCAGGTTTAGATTGCATGCTTGAATCACAGGCTCGATCTTAATGAAGTTGAACATATTGGTGCATACGGGCAGTGAGTATTGATCTCGGCTCTTCCTCAGGCTCTTGTTTTCCGTTACTTTATGCATCCATCTAAGGCTGTCCTGCCGCCTCTAAATGAAACCTCGGTGGCTGAGCGTCGTTCCTTGTAGTTATGAAGGTGTTTATAATCGCAAGCTCGAGCTCGTAAATGGAGCCCGCAGGCCAGGAACCTCGACTGAATCCAAATTCCAACCCGGTGAAGCGCGGCTTCCTGACGAGTCCTGTTCTAGGTACCGTATATTATTGCTATGTTTACCTGAGCCAGAATATATAGAGCACGTTGAGAGGAGGTGCTTCCGAGCAGCGTCGTGATCGATGCGTTATCTCATCAACGCTCACTATAGTATGGGCGCCCTCACGCCCAATTTTGCGTCATGCGCGCTGCCACTGCCTCTTCCCCTCATGTACCAGCATGTACCTTCTTCGTTTTCCTCCGTCGTCTATGAATTCAGTACATAAGCCGCAGCAAAGATGTCTTTCATGAAGTATCAAACGCAAACATACCTCTCCACGCCAACTCTATCATGGTTCTTCAGCTGAAGACCGTCGACAAATTGAACATCACCTTCTTGGTTGACAACACCATCGAATGGTTCGTCCTTCTCGGTCTTCGTACGCATCGTGCAAGTTTACTTACTGAATCATGATTCAGGTTCACCAAACTGCCGCCTGGGTTCACTCATGAGGCCCCATTGCACATAATGAAGCATGGGCATGCTCGCGATCCTGTCACTGGGATTCCGATCTTGGAGTTCGAGAAGTACTGCTGTGGTGAGTCGTAAAAGTTGCAAGTTCTGTAAGGAGACACTGACGACGCTGCAGGAGCGCATGGGTTTTCTGCTGTAATCGTGAGTCTGTCGACACAAACATTTCTGTAGCTTTGACCTAACGCCCCATTCGAAACTCCAGGAAACCGAAATCGAAGGCTCCGAGCCCCAACTGACCCTCTTCGACACCGGCCCCGAATCGCTCTCCATCGCACGCAACATCGCCTCGCTCCAAATTCCCGTCGAGCGCATCACCAACCTGATCCTCTCCCACTGGCACAGCGACCACAGCGGCGGGATCCTCTCCTTCCTGCGGCTCCGCCAAGCCTCCTCCCCCGCCCCAGTGCAACCCTGTGTCGTCGACGTACACCCATCCCGCCCTATCGCAAGAGGGATCGCGCCTCCGCAAGTGGGCAGGATCATAGGGCAGCTCGCGGCGGATCCGAAGTTTGAGGAGATTGAGGAGTTGGGAGGGGTGGTGAGCAAGCATGATGAGGGGCATGTGGTGGCGGAGGGGACGGTGTATGTGAGCGGAGAGATTCCGAGGGTGACGTCGTGGGAGCAGGGTTTGCCTGGGTCGGTGCGGTGGGTTGAAGATGAGGGGGAGGAGGGGAAGTGGGTTCCTGAGGAGGTATGTGGTGTTGCGCTGGTGCTTGTCGCTCTTCTGTTAGACTTACTTTGGTCGTTCGAATAGCATATCATGGACGAGCGATATGCGCTCGTCGACGTGAAGGGCAAGGGACTGGTCATTTTCTCCGCGTACGCAAAATCTCTAGTCTACAATTGTTGACCTGTACTGACCACTTTGTACAGCTGTTCCCATGCCGGGATAGTGAACGTCGTCCGCGACGCAATCGACAAATTCAAGCGTCCCATCCACATGGTGAGCCCACCTCTCCTCTCCCTCCACTCCTCTCCAACCATCCTAACACCCCTTCCCCAAAGATCATCGGCGGCCTACACCTCGCCACGCCCGACCTGCTCGACCGCATCGCCCCCACCGTCGACTTCCTCGCACACAAGATCCAGCCTCCCCCGACGTACGTCCTCCCCATGCACTGCTCCGGGTTCGACGTCAAGGTCGCGTTGCAGCGCGAGCTGGGCGAGGGGTGTTTGCTGGCTGGGACGGGCATTCGGGTGAAGGTGCTGGGAGATGAGGAGGGGGAGAAGGGGATTGTTGTGCCGAGGGTTGAGGTGTAGGTGTAGGTGAAGTGAAGTGAAGTGAAGTGTGTCAAGTATAGGATGTTGGATGGAATGATGGAATGAATGTAAAATAATCATGAAACGAAGCGAAATTCATGTAGTCACCCTCAGTGTTCTGGGAGACTACAACCTATGGATTGTCTTTGCAAATCGGCTACTACTAGCTCTCCGCGACGGTATCGAGCCGTTTAGCTCAAGCAACGCCTTCGGACAACCACTGCTGTCTACTGGACGCCTGCATTGAGCGTTCACGCAGAGGGTCGAAGAGGCGCCGACCACAACCTTCTTCTCATCCTCTTATCATCATGGGTGTCGGTGGTGTCGTGTACATCAAGCAAATGGGCGTACCAGGCAAGCCTCCGCCTCGTTCACGTCGATAGAATGCTTGCAAGACATCCTGATCGATTCCACTGCCAGGCGTCGGCAAACGATCCCTCCTCTGGCGGTACGACACCAACATCTTCCCCGAGCTCATCGACCCCGTCATACAGGGTACGTCTCCTCTGCATCCATCGCGTCTGGAGCATCGAGATTGAAAGTGGAATGTGATATGTGTAGTGACGACGTGGAAAGCGGGGACGTTCGAGGACCAGCCTATGTTTCTGGACGTGTTTGATTGTTATGATAACCCCGAACCTTCGTGAGTTTCCTCTTCTCTTCCCTCATCCATCCCCTCATGATCCACCTCTCGAAATCATTCTGGATTCTCACTCATCAAATTCTTCGCCACTTAAGGTATCGAAACCCCCGTATGCTCGAAAACGCATGTAAAGAAGGCGACGGCTTCCTATTGGTATACTCCGTAGACTCAAGGCAGTCATTAGACGCGATCCAGACGTTCCTGGACGAGATCAGTCAGTGGAGGGATGGCGCGGAAGGAGGGAGAGGGATGCCGCCTCTTGTGGTTGTTGGCAATAAGTGTGATTTGAAAGGAGGAGAGAGGGAGGTGTCGTTCCGAGGTACGTCGTGGCTCTGCTCGGTGTATGCGTTGAGTGGTGGCTAACTTGGTGGCCTAGATGGACAGCAAGTGGCTGACAAGCTGGGAGCGGGATTTTTCGAGGTCTCCGCGAAAGAAGGTGTGAACGTCCGGGAACCGTATGAGGAGGTTGCAAGGCGGGTGTTGACGCGACGGTGGCACCCAACAGCGACACAACCTTCTCGTTCAGCCGCATCCAACGTCAAATCAAAGCGATATTCGAGTATGAAATGCTTGATTGCGTAGGTGAGGGTTATTGTGAAAATGCGACAATGATGAATGCCAGGCTTATATCGTACACGTTACCCCAGATGATGATTCTTTCCTTCTCTCCACACCTGCGACTTCAAACTCGTGGTTTCGACGCAGCCGCAGCGTTCTCCGCCCTCACCCCGACCAACGGCTGGGACGCCTTCTCGCCCTGCATCACCTCCCGCACGTCTTTCGAACTCATCCGTGAGTCGTTGGCGTTCAAGTTCGCCTGGCCTCCTGCCGTCTCTTCTGTTGGTTCTACACGTAGCAAGTGAGCTGAGAACCCTTCAAGCTAAGCTAGGAAGATGAAGACGCACTATAGATGGACGCAGGACCTTCCTGTTTCTTCACTCTCGAGCCGGCGACGTACATGTATCCGAGCGTCGCGGCTGTCCCGCCGACGACTGCGGCTGCCTACGTGGTCACGGTCACGTTCGTCAGTGTCGTGTTCGTTTTCGGACATGAACAACGGCAGAAACGGGACGTACGAAAGGACGGCTGAGTGCAAGAGAGCTCATGATGGATTATTCAGGCTGTTTATGGGTTGTATGGGATGTGGTATGGATGTGGGTGTGTATGGGTGTGCGCTGGGAGGCGGGTGGCGTTTTTGTAGGGAGGCTGGTTGGGCAGGCGCAAGTGGCTGAATGACATCATCGCATACCCGTTCGGGTAATGATGTCATGCCTCCCGCCTCTTCCCGCCGCCCGCTCCTTTTCTCAAACAAACACCGCCATCATCGTCGATAATAACGACACAAACTATCTATATAATGAATCCTATGAACAGGCCTCCCCGGGATCAGAGGACGGTGAGCATCTGTCCACTTCTCCACCGCTATGTACGCAAATTCTGATTATTCTCTGCGGTAGATGCTCATGTGGGGCGGGGCGCTCGCAGTCGGCCTCGGGGCGTTCTACATCCTGCGTACCTCTGATAGTAGCAAGAATAAGAATGCTAACAGGGCTGGACGAGGTGAGTCTCACTTGCTCACCATCTCTTGTGAGAACCAAGTGACGACGCGGTCAGGTAACCTGAAAGGAGACGTCGATGCAAATCCCTCCGCGCAGGGAGTCGGAGACACGCGCAAGAGGGCCGTCTGAGGTGTAATTGTCGTCGTGCTGATGAAAAGGCTTCCACGACTTGTGGGAACGATTTGGCTAACACTGTACAGTATAGGAAATCGAAGTTTCCGGTGGCTTGTACTCTATCGTAGGAACAACTCTGCAATGCATCGAGTTATGGATCTCATCCTGACCCACGCCACCTTGGTGGTTGGGTGATGTCGACGGTCGACCTCAACTCTAACGCGTATTTATGGGTAGCTCGGCCATCGACATCTGGATCCCAACTGTTCTCAGATTCGAATCAAGTGGACCGTTCCACGATCATTGACGGTCCCTAGATACCCTCGAGCAATGCTGGTCGGACTTGGGTCCTCAAGCGACTTGGTGACATCATCGTTCAATAGTTTGTTGACTTTTTGTTTGCTTTTCGCAGCATATTGAACCGTGCATTCAAAGCCACTCCGCGGACATCTTCACGGTAGATACAGCAAGCAGTTGCAAGTCTTACTCAAAGTGACGTCGGAGAAGCAGTCGAGCTGCGCCGTTAGGACCTTCGGTGCCTCACGTACCACGCAAGCCCGTGAGAGGAATGTTCTCGAACTCAAGCACTCAAGCACTCGCCCGAATTCGCACGTGAGAAGAAGTCAAGGTCAGTAAGATCGGACAATGTGCACGAATTCAGAACAACTGATCACGATCATGATCGTTAACCAGACCTCATATCAATGTCGGACGTGCGCTCCCCTAGGCCCGCTGCGCATGCACATGTCACTCTCTACTATACACCTCGGAGTTGTGAAGGATGCCGATGGAGTTCGTATGTTTTCTGATTCTTGTCTGATATCCTTACGCTTACTCAGCCTTACCCCCTTCACCAGGCTCACCAGGCTCACTTCGAGACCATCATCTCTCCAGGCACTTCACAGCACTTCAACTGCTAACTAGTAGTAGCTGCAAGATTCATCACTCAGCTGAGTTCCCTCATACTCGGTGATCGGCTCAGATGCATCTCATGAATATCTCGAAGCTTCGCTGGACATGACCATGGGTAAGTGAAGCAGCATTGATGACGTTCTTTATGGCCGTGTCTAACCATCCATATCTAGTGATACATTGTTGCATGACGACAGGCCTGAGCTGTCCGCCGACGGTACAATTGTCTCACACGCCACCGATCCATATCATTGCACGGTGGAACTAGCCAGTGCTCTGGTGTTGGTGTGTACCTAGCACTTGATTGCAAGTTGATAGGCCTCTATGAAGCAGTGGACAGAAAAATGGCTGGACGGAGGAGGCCAACTCTGTTCAGTCGAGTCTCCAGAGAACCAGAGATATTTGAGCCGTGAGTTTGAACGCTTCGTACTGGCTTGAACGGTGCTGAGATGTTGACTGCCCACAGAGACGGTTTCTCCGTGCTCTCGCCACAGAGGGTACCTATCGTTGTGCAAACAATGATCTCTGATCTCAATGGCGCCGTTGAATGCTCGTAAGTCTCCGGCCGTGGTAGCATAGGAGTTCTTTCTGATGATACCGATACGATATTTATTCCAATATTCCCAAATATCAGTACTGGCAAAGTGTATAAATACGAGAGCCAGAAGCACGATAGGTCTCTCCAGCAGTCTGCAGCCCGGTGCTCATACAAGACTCAGCTACTACTCGTTCACGGACTCAGGCAGGTAAGCCGTCTGTCTTTTTCTCTCGTCGACTGTGTAACGCATCTTGACGTCGTTCACCTCGTTACAGTCCGACGATACTCCTCATTCACGATCAACACCTATCCCCATCCCTCCCACCCACCTCCCACACTTTCGCCGCCGCTATGCGTTTCGCCACTATCCTCGGTGCCCTTCTCGCCGTGTCCGCCAGTTCGTCGTTGGCCGTCCCTCTTCATGCGCCTGGGGACATCGAGGCCGCTACTATGAAAGCTCGCGCCCTTATCGCCCGAGACGTCCTACAAGCCATCCACGCCCGCGAGCTCGCCGCTCTCGATGCCCGCTCCCAAGCAACGTGAGTCCCCTCCCCCCCTCCACCTTCCTTTTCCGTATCTCATGCCCCGCATCAAACCATACTCACGCCGTCGTCGCGTCCCTCTCTCAGCACGACCCCGCTCCTAGCCAAACGCAAAGAAGACCCCTACCCCGTACGCGTAGCCTACAGAAAACCCGGAAGATACTACCAGGCGGACAGGCAGAGCACCGACCCAGCCCGTGCGGCCGACCGTCGGATCAACCAGGCGAACAACGATATCGCCAACCGTCCCATTTTGCCTCCGACGGGGCAGAGAACTCAGGGGAATGGTGGGCAGGGAACTAGGGGAGGGCAGACTGGTGGCCGTTAGAGCTCATGAGTGCTGAGTCTTGACTCTTAATGCCGGCCATAATTGCGGCGCTCTGGCTGTATGTACTTGGAATGCATTACAGACTTCGAATAGGATGGAGCAAGGATATGTGTATTAGTAGAACTCGAAGTCTTACTGTATGTAGGTACGGGAAAATGGATTCTCTCGCTGTACTCTTCCTTGTTGCGACTCGCAACGCTTTAGCTGTTGCATTTCGGAGTCGAGTCTTCCTACTGTACAGACTTGGAATTATAATTTTGCACCATCATCATGATTCAACTAGACCAGCTACACAGCGGACATTACTACTACACAGTTCAGCGACCGAGGAAATCTTGACGATGCCGTGATGACATGTACAACGTTGCGTGCCGAGTGTTAGCGGCAGTCGCTCCGCGGAAATACACTTTCACTGTCAGGAAAAGTGAGGATGATCTGCTCAGATCTTGCTGAACGCAAAGCATTCATACGATCCATGATTTCTGGACCATGTAATGGGCGGCGGAGTGATCGATGAAACGCTTAGATCGTGGAAGCACGAATTGGCTGGTGGACAATGAAGGCTAGAAAAGGCTACGAATACATTGCCCTAGTGTGCTACCAGAAGCTACCAGTAAATTCGATGACATTGACGCTGCATATCAAAAGCTCTAACGTCCACCACTGGTACGACCACCACCACCACCACCACCCTGAGATCCCTGACCACCACTACTCCGCTGGGCACCAGTCTGGCCTGGAGGAACGACAGGACGCGACGCGATGGCGTCGTTCGCGGTACCCATCCTATGAGCCATTCGTTGGGCTCGTTGGACGTCCTGCGGGCTCAAGCTGACGGATCTGCCCGGGGCCTGGCCATACTTTGAGTAGGGAGACGGTTCTTGCCATTTGCGTTTTGCTAGGAGCGGGGTCGTGCTGAGCGACGAGTGAGTGAGTATCAATATGCAACGTCACGAGATATGAGGCGTGGAGGACGGCACTCACTCTGGTGGTGCGCGGGCATCGAGAACGGCGAGTTCGCGTGCGTGGATGGCTTGTAGGACGTCTCGGGCAATAAGATGATGGTCGCGAGCCATTACAGTAGCAATCTCGGCGTCCCCGGGTGCTTGAGTATCATGAAGAGGAACGGCGAACGTTGAACTGGCAGCCACAGCGAGAAGACCACCGAGGATAGCTGCGAAGCGCATCGCAGTAGCGAGGGCGTGATAAGAGGAACGGGTATATATCTTGAAGGTAGATGCTGTGATCGAAGGGTATCGTCGGACTACAAGGTAATGAACGTCAAGATATGTTACACAGGCGGTGGAATAGACGATAGACGGCTTACCTGCCAGAGCCCGTGAGTGAAGCTAGTGAAAAACGAGTAGGGTAGGTGTGCTGTGTATGATATGAGCACCGGGCTGGGGACGACTTTTGCTGCAGTCGTCGTATATATATACCGGGCCCGGACACATTAATATGCTACGTCCTTCGTGGACTCTGTCCCCCTGACATCATGCTTCAATATCAATGCTTGATGTTGCCTTGATGCATCAACATCTAGCTCCATGGCAAAATTCAAAAAAGGCGTCGCGACCCTGCGAGACCTGGCGAGCGAAACGTTGTACGTGGAGCGAGTAGCAAGAAGTTCAGAACAGCTTTATGGGCGGCTCGGTCGAGATTTGCGTGGTTTCCCGCCTTTCGATACGAATACGAACATTGGACGCCCTTGCTGGCCAATCTTGTAATACTAGCAGCGTATGGTACGTCTGAAGTGGCTGCAGCAACCTTGCGACGATTCGAAAGAAAAGGCCAAGTTCATTGGTGCCACACGAGTTCGAGTCCCGCCCGGGTACCGTTGAGGGTACTGTCGAACGTTCAAATGATGCCAGCGAATGAACCACCTCACGCTGTACCTAGCACTGACCTCGAGTTCATTCACGAATACAATTGCCGAGCCAGTTGGTGATCTTCTGTCCTCAAATTCACTTTGATTCCGCTCGTCGACATAACGACAACTCGGCTGCAAATACAGATCAGCGTCCACGAACCCCATCTGGCCAATCCAGATTGCAATGACTTGGATTCCTCGCGAGTCTGCATCTGCTCCGACTTGTGCTCAGGTCGTTGATGATGATGCGCCGAGAAATGTGCATTTGCAAGTTGCAACGACAGGAAGCTACAGGAAGGTCTCATTATTGTCAGCGCGACAGGGAGCTGAGGTCGTGAAATTTTGAGTTGCCTGAAGCTCTGAAGCTTGAAGCCTTGAGACAAGAACGAATGAAAAGTCCTGATGTCTTGCTCTGCAGTCCATCGATCACCGAGAGAAGACCATGTCTTGGGGACGAATCAGTGCTGAGAATACAATGTTCGAGAGCGATCTTAGGAACATAAGTGGCAAGCAACGCCTTCACCACCACGAACACCTCTCATGCACATCTGTCATAGAGAATCAGCGTCACAGCTGACTGCTCATGATACCGAGAAAGTGGCTTACTGACGTACAGATCTCCTAGAGGATAATGAAGTACGCAAGTCGACTCTGCCAAGGTGCGACAATCGCCCACTCCAGGATACGCATGCCTGCTAGCATTAGCGATGGGGCAGAAAAGAATTGTATTGAGATGTCTACGTCAAATTTCTTGAGCACCACATAGCTAGACAGCCGGATGAAGTAAAAGCAGGTGTCCAGAGACGTCGCGCCCACTACGACAAACACCGTGATCTGTTGTTAACGTTCAAAAAGCGATGACACGCCACAAAGATGATAGTGACGTACCAGATAGGGAATTGCCTGCCTCGAGAGACGATTCGAACTCAATTTCCGGATGAAATCAAGGATTAGGGTGATTCCGCCTGTGACAAGGGGGAGCTGTAGACTCTGAAGATCGTCCCCGGGCCAAAGCAGACGTGAGTGCCTGGGCGAGCCTCAATCCATGGCCCGGGGATTTCTAGTGACGCAGAGATGGGGCTTAATCGTGCAGAGAGACGAGAGTCAACCTACTCGTCATACTATGTAATAGCGTGACGAGTGAATAGAGTCGTTCCGTTCCAAGGACTACCAAATGGATCTGGCAAAACAAGCCTGTTCCCAAGCGTGTCTCGCCCATCTGAGCGAACAGACAAGATGGACTGATCTGAGGATTGTGTGGACAAGAGATTCGGACTCGGACTCGGTGTCAGTCCAGACAGTCCAGAGTTGGATCGACAGATACCTCGATTGGGCGCAGGATGTCTGGATGGAATGCGCGCGTCCGATTGTCACTGGAAGCATACGGGTGAGATGACAAGATAGTGACTCACAGACAACTGGCAGAGCAGGACTTGCAAATTCTATGTTATGTCGTGAAGGATCTGGCTGAGACAAAAGACGCAGAGAATGGAATGTTCGGGAGGGTTGGTAAGGCGATGAATGAGAGCGAGCACTCAGCACCGAGCAGGCAGTGGGCAGCGCGAGGAGGGAGGCCGGGAGAAGCCGAGGGACCAAACAGACTGACAAAGCCAAATACGCACAAGCGCAATCGTCGCCCGTCTGTCCGTCGTCCTATCCTCTCCCCTCCCAACCACGACCCTCCTCCCCCGCTCGTCTCCTCCTGCCCATCTGCACCCCCGGTAAGCCCTCTCTCCTCCACCTGTGCTCGCCGCCGTGTCGAACGATGAGCTGACCGCCTCCGATCCCCTTCTTTTGACGTCGGCTGCTGCGCATCGCGATTCTCCCTGGCCATGATCTCGCACGATCTCCTGGTACTGCAGTTTTAACACAACCTTCACGACTCGCTAGATCCAGTTCGCAATGGCTTTGAAGCGCATTAACAAGGTACGTCGTTCGTCGTCCGCTCTTCTCTGCTCTTCTCTCCGGCGTCGTGCTCGGGCCCATCCACCACCGCCCCCGTCGCGCTGACTGGGCAGGAAGTGGCGTCAATCCGATGCCTTCCAAGCGCCCGTGTGCTCGTCGCCGGAGCCCATCGTACTCGATCGCAAAGACTGACTGGATCCTTTACTTTGTGTTGGGTGTGTAGGAATTGCTCGATCTCGGACGGGACCCACCATCCTCCTGCAGCGCTGGCCCGACCGGCGACAACATGTTCCAATGGCAAGCGACGATCATGGGGCCCGTGCGTGTCTCCTCTTCGTTTGCATCTTTACGTCGCATACATTCTAATCGTGTGTGTGGGTTGGCCAGGGAGACTCACCATACGCAGGCGGCGTGTTCTTCCTTTCGATCACGTTCCCGACCGACTACCCGTTCAAGCCCCCCAAGGTCTCCTTCACGACCAAGATCTACCACCCGAACATCAACGCGAACGGCTCGATCTGTCTGGACATTCTCAGGGATCAGTGGAGTCCGGCGTTGACGATCTCCAAAGGTGCGTCACGGGTTTTCTTCTGCTTGAACCTCAACCTCCTGTGTGGGTGGGTGCTGATGTGCGTTGGGCAGTGTTGCTGTCGATTTGCTCGATGTTGACGGATCCCAACCCGGACGACCCGCTCGTGCCGGATATCGCCCATCTGTACAAGACGGATCGGACGCGGTATGAGGCGACCGCGAGAGAGTGGACAAGGAAGTACGTGCCCCTCCCTCCTGTCTCTCCCTTCCTCACCTTACTGATCTCTTCGTGCTTGTAGGTACGCCATGTGAGCTCGCGCCCACCCTCTCGCGTGACCAGGCTCCAGGCTCCAGGTTCCATCAAGCGAAGGTCCTGTAGTGGTTGTACGATTCTCTTCTTGGTAGTTGCATGTCCCTCACGCCCCGTGTCCCCGCGTTCCTGTTTTTGTTGTCATACACTGTAATCATCAACCTCCTCCCCCCTGCCCCTACCTTGCCGTCCAGACTTTGATTGTACGGCGGGGTGTTTCAGACAATTCATAGCAAATCAAGTTATCTAACATCTTGGTTGGAGTGTGTGGTTGATTTTGAAGCTGTTGAAGATGATTGGTTTGATGTTGAGAAGGTGGGATGTCGAGATGCCTGTCCATCGGCATGATTTGGCATGAGGGCATGACACCCTCAGCGGCCTGTTGCTGAATGGTTTGAGCCGATGTTCAGATCTTCAGATCTTCAGAAGTGATCCTGTCTGAGCGTCTTCCTATCACCTCCCTCCTATGCCACGATAGTCTCATCCATCCTCTTCCTTGTAACTAACTGATCAACACCGTCAAAACCTCTACTCCAGCTAGAACACCCCGGGCTCACTATTCTGAGCACTCCTACATCGGCGTTCATTATGTCCCGCAACCCGACGCGAACAGCCAAATTCGAATTCGCGTCGAACATCTAACTCGGACTCCTGCGTTGGTGTCCACGAACACGAAAACAATATCTGCTGCTTTTCGTTCATGGCGCAAGGACGGCCACCACCTTCTTCGACGCTTACGCCGAAAGGAAGAGTAGGTTGAGCGGATTGTTTCTTTTTTGTTAGGATGAGGTGCGTCTGAGTCTCTTCCGACCGCGAATGGTGCTGAGATTTCTTCTGATCCTTTCTTTGCAGATGCACTTTGAGGCTGTTGGTGAAGCTGAAGCCTCTCGAGTCGCGAGGCTCGCTCACCTTGTTTTCTGTCGACAAGCTGACGTTGACGGGCTTCAGAGACAAACCGCCTCCTCCTCAAAGAGCACGCACCAGACTCTTCACCGCTCCCGGACGGTTCGTTCTCTGTCTTGTCTCGGACCTGACAAGAACACAACAATGCCTGCCGGTCGCCGAGGTGATTTGGCTTCTTCGCCTTCGTGGTGCCGCTGCTTCTGCTGAGCAACGGTGTTGCGGTGGATGTTACTGCGAGGGCATTCGGGACGAAGAATTATAGTAAGATGCGTTGGTCGATTGGGCTGGACGCGTAACGCGTAAGTGGTAAGTGATGAGTGATCATGAATTCGTTGCGATTGCTTTCTACCGTCCCCTACGTCTAGAAAAAGACACTGACCACGTACACTCCCTCCAGACTCAGATCGTCCTTCAAGTTCGTCCTCACTCACATGGCGGGCTACCGTAAGTATTCGGGTGGTCGCTCGTGCGTCCCTACCACGGGAGTCAACGAGACCATCACCTGGTACTCGGTCCTCGCCAGTGCTTCTTTTGCAAGTGACGTCCTCCGAGTCACCGGCACCACCGTCCGGCCCTCTTCACCACCACCACCTCCTCACCCTCACCTACAAATGTACCCTCCTCTGTCAATGCGAAGTCTTGGCTCCGATGCCGTCCTCCAGCACTCCGGTGGATGAACGTTGAACGTCGAACATCAGCATACTCAAGTAGGAGCGGACGCGCAAGGACGTACGAGCACGTCCCTTGTCAAATCAAATCCCCGTCCCTCGAGATCTTGTCCTGGTGCCGAGGTTCCCGTTTCTGTTTCCCGTCCGATCTCCTTGCTGCATGCCCAAGTATGTCTTCAGGTGACCTTGTTTGTTACATCGCCGCCCCTGGGCCCTCAATGTTGTCCGCTTTACTGCGATGTCTTGATAGTTCGTGTCGCCTATAGTATACACAGACGTGAAAGAGGAAGCAAGCATTGGCATTGGCAAGTATGTCTCATGATCATTTCGCCTATATTATCTACTTACACGTCTACACTATGTAGTGAATATTTGAATACCAACCGCGATGTCACTGTCTGTCTCTTCACCTGGAGCGAAGCGATGATCATTGACACGACTAAGGCTACTAGTAGTGGGGAATGATTATAAAATTTAAAAGTCCGATAGCTTTACGCAAAGCCCGAAGCCCAAAAGTCTCTTCCTTCCCCAAAGCGAAAATAGTTACGTGTTGTGGTTGTAGGGGGGGAGGGGGGGGATAGTAATGAATGGGAAAAGGTATATCGTCATCGTATCGTGGAGAGTTCATTCATCGTAGTCCGTCGCAGGAGGAGAGGGGAAGAGGCGGAGGAGGAGGAGGAGGAAGAGGGGAGAAAAGAACTTGAGCCTTTAGTGGCCGAGGGAGCCTCCGAAGAACCAGTAGTACGAGACGTACTTGACCGAGATGTCCGCCGTCTGGTTGAACGTGCACTAGAAACACAAACCGACGCCCGCATAAGCCTCCCGTACACGAAACGATCAAAAGGATAAGACACGACACTCACCGACGCAGGCGGCTGCCCACCCCTCGTGTCCGTCCTGAACACCTCATCCGCAATAGCACCCTGCACGTTCACCACATCCAACCAATTCACGTCCCTTGTGCTGTTCGTCGGCGCCGGCAACGTCCCCTTGCCCTTCGCCACCACGAACGCCTGGGCGTTCCCCGCGAACTTGCCGGACGACGTGAAGTCCCACTTCGGGGAGAGGCCCGTGCCGTTGGCGACGGGGTTGGGGACGAAGTAGTGTTGCGCGAGGATGTCGGTGTTGTTGAGGAGGTGGTTGGTGAGGATGATGTCTTGGATGGAGCCAGAAGCTGAGGAGGAGGGGGCGGTCCAGGCGGAGAAGAGCGTGTCGGGGAGGGAGAGGAAGGTGGAGGAGCCGGCGAGGCAGGTGACGTCGATCAGCTCGGCGACCGCGCCGACGTTGCTGCAACACAAAGGACGTTGGAAACTCAAACTCAGGTGTCAACGGGACGCAGGGGGGGACGTACGTGAAGTTGTTGGAGGACGTGCACGTGTAGTTCTGCACGCCGAACGCGAGCCCGACGAACGTCGGCGTCGAGTTGGTGGGGAGGACGAGCTGGGTCTGGTTCGCGGGCAAGTCGATCTGCGACGCCTCCCCTGACACGTCGCAGTTCGTAGCGTGGAGCACGCCGAAGGGGTTCAAGAAAAACGAGGCTGCGGTGGAGGTCGCGAACAGAGAGTGCAACGCATACGGAAGGGCGACCATAGTGAGAGAAGAGTCCTTGAAGTACGTAGACTTAGAGAAGAGGAGGAAGAGGGAAGAAGTCGTGAAAAAGTGAATGCCTTGCGTTGTCCTCCGCTCCCTTTATACGAAACCCGGGGTGCCTGGCTCGCCTTCGCCTCGGGATTGTGGTGAACAGCATTTGTTCTCGTTTTTGAGTAAGCGCCTCCTCGAGCCCATTGTTTCATGTTTTGCGCATGCGCGCCTTGCATAAGCGACATAGTGGGCGATGCTTCCGAAGGGGGTGCGTCATCAAACTGGCAATTTCTTGCAATACCAGAATGCCGCGCCATGACCGGAGGAACATGGACCAGGCAGTGTTTCGTTCGTAAGGTACAGAGAGAGCCTCTGCTACGAAGGTACGGCAGGTCTCGTACGGCGCGATGCAAAGCGCGCGAAGAGTCGAAAACAAATAGTAGTACTGCGGTAGACGAGTCAGAAATACCATCCCGATTCACGACCCAAGCGAACAAGTAAAACGTACCCAACGTGCTGCGCGCATCGAGGAGCCAGCCAGCTTGTGACCAAGAGAAAAATCAACGCGATGAGAGGCACCGAGGGGAGGCTGATCGTGGGTAGCGCCGCACCGCCCGGAGTGCACGGGACGGAAACAAAAAAGACATAGACATCGCGACAACGCAGCAAAAAGGCTGCGCTTCAAGTGACCTCAGAGGCCTCAGAGCGGAATCAACAGTATGGGCGAGCTCTCGAAAGGCCTTCCGTAATGGGAGCGACCACGAGCGGTGCACTGGCAGGAGGTGCTGAGCGGAATGGCGACGTCGGATGCGCCCAGTGAGTTGAGAGCAGAACGGGAAGCCGAGGTGGCGGTGGTGGATTAGCCGAGTGTTTGTGGGTGCTTGGATCGACGGCCGGGTGGAGGTCCGTGTCGGGCTTGTCGGGTTGTGTGCAGTGGACGTCGAGAGGAGGACAGGTGCGGGTCGAGGAGTGCGCAGAGGAGTGAAAGAGCCAAGAAAGAGCAGACAGCGAGACCCGCTTCGAATGACGTCGACGACGCTGCATGACGCGCGCTTATTCCCGTCGCTCCGCCACGAGCACGACGCGCTCCCTTCCCTGGCTCTTCTCTCTCGACCGCGATGGCCTCCTCCTCCATCCTCACTCACGCCGTCCCTTCCTCAGACCGCCCTGCCGGGTCCGCACCGCACTCCGCCCACCCTCGGCGCACCGGCATCCCCCCGCTCCCCGACCTCCGTTTCGAGTACAGCTACCTCCGGAGCGTCCGCTCTCTCGTCTCCCTCTCCGCCCACCCGCGTGGCTCTGGATCAGTAGATGAGAAGGGCAAGGGGAAGACCGTGGCTCTATCGCTGCCAGAGGAGTCCGAACGCGCCCTCGCGCAGGTCGTCCATGTCCAGTGGGGCATGCTGGTATGGGTCACCGTTCGGGACCAAGTCATCTCTCCCCTCTTGCAGGGTGCTTTATGGTGCGCTCTTTCCCTCGTTCTCTCTTCTATGCTCTCGAGCTCATTGGTTTGCTGCGACCAGGGGCGTAGCGAGTCACTTCCTCGTCCCTGCGCGGAGCGTCCTCGCATCCGGCGTAAAATCCTGGTGGGGCTCGACCTCGCTCCATCCCAACCACGAAGGCGGAGGCGTCGCGCATCTCAGGAGTTGGGTTGGGGGGATGTATTCTGGGAGCGGGAATATGAAGGGTGCGGTTGCGAGATGATTGGGGGTGTGTTCGATGGATCGTATGTCTCCGTTGCGTACAGAACTTGGTACCTGTACGCAAGCCGAGAGGGCTCTGGTGCTTGCTTCAGCCGACGTACGTTGCACCTCTACCCGGTCTATTCAGTACGTACCCTGTTCGCCGCGCAAACTCTTTCGAGTGCAACCGTCAATCGAGGACACATCTCTCCACCTCTCCATCCCCACATCCTCATGATCAGATGCATATGCCGCAATGAATATTTACATATCATAGTGCAGGTAGCACGTAAGTACTCCGCAGACCCGAGTATTGAAAGTATGTTGGCAGCGCTAGCCTGGTCATGGTGCGAACCGAATCGAGTTCGTTACACGACTAACTCTCGCGCAGCTGGATAGATTTCTTGCAATTGGGATCCAGCGAGCATCGATCGCGAGCGAATCCGTATCCGACCTACGTCGCTTTCCTGCAGACACGCGAAGACAGTGACGCCCCAAGGTACGTACATACTCTACAGGCGCACTGCTCCGAGTCCACGATCGCGGTTCACTGTACTGATCAACTTCATGGTCTTCTCACAGAGTACGTTGGAAAATCAGATACATGGGCACTGGCAGGAATTCCAGCCTCAAGCTGTCTTAACGATGCTTTGCGAATCTCAAAGGATGTGGTCGCATTGAGATTATCACCAGGATTGAGCGACAGCTTTATAGTTCGACGTTCAACGTTCGTCTCGGCTCCTTCAAGTTGCCGTCTCCAACTTGAATGTGACAGTATACTCTACAGCAGGCGATTCTGCTCCCCTCATGGTCACATACTGTGGCTTGCATCGGCTGTTCGTCAACTCAAGCTGCTCGTATGTGCTCACCGGCTTGGTAAGTCGAACGCTTCGCTGTACCAAGACTCTGCGTGATCAATTCATTCCTGTCTGTAGGAGATAATAGATTCCATTCCTGGGTTGCCCAATTTCCAACGATGTGGGTCCGTGGTGGACAGCGTTCTGCACCGCGCCGTTTACTCTCATTGCGTACACAGGCTTAAATGCGTTGGTCGGTGTGCATCACGGCTTTCAGTGCTCGCTCTGTCGCTGGTATACTTAGAGCCGTTGCAACTCAGTCGAAGAAGGCGGCGCATCTGTTCATGTAGAGTCGGCGTTATCTAGTCTTCAATATGCAAAAGTAGGCATCCCGGTATACAAGGAAGCACTGCTCTCAAGTCGAGCTCGGTCTGGTGTTTTCATCCCGTACCGTAACAGAGCATCGGTCTGACCGGTTCTGTCGGTGCGAGGACCCTCCGTACGTTTTTTTTGTTTACCGAGTGACTGCTGTCCCATCATGATTGACAGCTTTGGCGACAGCATTCATTTCGCTTGCGATGCCTTGGGATGTATAAAAGCGAGCGGATGTAGCTTTTCAGCTTGTCGTCAAGCACCCCCTCCACGCTCTCAGCGCTCAGCACTCAACTGACAATGACTTCGACAACAATCACTTTTCCAGACACTCTTGCTTCTTGGCCATGGCCGCGGGCCCTGAATCCCTGCTATGCTCAGGCAAAGACAGCTTCTAGTGAATGGGTCTTAAGCTTCAACTGCTTGGATCGTCAAGCACAGCAAGCGTTCGATGCATGTGACTTCAGTAAGTGCAGTACACCGTACACGCCCTCACGTCTCAGAACTGAGCGAAAACGTCAGGTTTGCTAGCATCGTTGTCGTACTCTGCTGCCGACCAAGGTGATACACCATGACTCCTATGAAATTGGTGGCTTACCGCCTGCTGGTCAGATGTCCTTCGCTTTGGCTGTGACCTCATGAACATCTTCTTCCTGTTCGACGAATTTTCGGATTGCGGTCAAGAAGCAGACGTCCGAGAGTTGTACGAGATCACGATGGACGCGTTCCGGCACTCCGACAAGCCTCGGCCAGAGGGCGAACATATCGTTGGCGAAGTTGTCCGCCAGTGCGTTCTTCTTACTTCCATAGCTTTGAGTGCAACGCTCACCGTGAAACGATGTAGGTTCTGGCAACGCGCCACAGCCTGTATCGGCGTTGACACTCAGCAGCGGTTCATCGACGCTTTCGACCGCTATACCGCATCGGTCGTTACGGAAGCCAGAGACCGGAACAACGCTCGTATCCGTTCCATACACGATTACCTTGAGCTTAGACGAGGGACTGTCGGCGCCGAGCCGAGCTTCTCTGTGATCGAGTTCGGGCTGGACCTTCCTCCATGCGTCTTTGAGCACCCAGTGATGAAGAATCTGCTCGCGTGGGCGGTAGACATGCTCATTGTCACTAACGTAAGTCTAGTCGTTGCGCGTTATGACTGAGAACGGGCGCTGATAATTAGTGTCGTTTAGGACATGTACTCCTTTAACGTGGAACAAGCCCGCGGAGACCCACACAACCTGCTCATTTCCATCATGTACGAGCTCAACGTGAATATCGACGGCGCGTTCGAATGGGTCTCCGCCTACTACCGTAGACTCTCCACCAACTTTCTGGAGGTCTATCGGAGTGGACTACCTACTTTTGGTCCCGGAATCGACGCACAGGTCGTGAAGTACGTCGATGGGCTGGCACGTTGGATTCGGGGGATCGACGCATGGAGCTTTGAGACCCAGAGGTATTTCGGAACGGAGGGCGAAGAGGTTAAGAGGACAAGGACGGTGGCTCTGCTGTTGCGGCACGAACGCGTGCATACAGAGGGAGTTGTGTCTGGGCTGGATGTCATGGAGAAACATTCTGTCGAGGTGTAGATAAGTACGCGCGTGTTAGAACGCCTCCGGACTCTCGTCTTCAAGCTTCGAGCTCACATTTCTGTTTCTGTCTGCATCGATGGTCTTTAGCATGATATGCATTTACTGAACGGGCGAGTGATTGTGATGAGTTTTCGATAACCAGCAGAAAAGTGAAACTTGAATGCGTGAAGGCCGATACAATATAACTATTCCTACGGCGCAGATACATGCTGGACTCATGCGGCTTTCTGCGCATACAGCTCGAGTTTCGTATGAGGGTACGCTGAGCTAATGGCACAACGGCGAGAAGCTGAATCGCGAACGTGAATCAGAAGGCTAATACCGAGCGTAGAGATTGAGACTCACGGAAAGACGGACATATTCTGCTCAGTTTACCGCTTTGGTGGCGGTGTTGGGTCTTCAGCGGCCAATGTCTGGGCAGTGGGAGTAGACGGAATGACCTCCCGCCATTCGTTCACCCACATGTACCTCGAGAACGAGACGTACAGCCAGCGGAACCACACCAGCTGCGACCAATGTTTTTGCATCGCTACCAGAGCCGTTCTGTATTCCAGCAAGCCCGAGACGGCGGCGGCAGGTACGGCAGGACGCAGCTCGGCTTCTGTTGGATTTAGTGCATCGATGAATTTGTTGAGGGTCAGATCCAGTTTGGCGAGGAGTGGACTGAGGGGGCCGATGTACTTCTGAGCGAGTGGGACGGTGATGAGAGAGAAGAGGCGGAGTGAGGGTGTTGAGCTGTTGTGTTCGGGGAGACTGGAAATCAGGTGGGCAACTCCGCCGGGTAGAGAGATATGGTTTGGGTGAGAAGAGATGCCTTGCGTGTCGAACGTGAGCACCTGAGGAGGACATGACAGTCATCAGCCCTGCATACATGAGACCACGTTCGAGATGTTCCAAACTTACGCTGTTTATAGCATGCTCAACAATGTAAGGCCGCACAACCCCAGCGATGACCTCGGCATCCCAGTATACCGAAATGTTGTCTTGAAGTTGGCTAGAAAGAACGGCACCACGGATCAGAGACGCGCACTCCGAAGACATCGCAGTACGCCACGTACGGATGATTGAGTACCCAACGTCTACCCGCAGGGATACCCAGAACGTCCAGACTACCCTCGAGTTCTTTCTTCCGGACATCGCCCAGCCCGTCTGCGTCCCCGACAGACAGGCACAGGGAGTATATCTCCGCAGCAGGGTCCTGCCGCTGGATGGCGAGAAGTGTTGGGGCGAAGAACATGCATTCGTCATCAGGATGGGCCGTCAGAAGAAGAATCCGTGGGGAGGCTTCGGTGGATGTGAAGATGTCGATGTTGTAGCTGGATGGGCGCAGCAGGAGGGTGAACAGGAGCGAGACAAGCAGGCCTGGTAGTGAGAACGCGAACATGGCGCGCCTCGGAGTTGTGGGAATGCTTGAAGAGCTGCAAAATACGCTGTGAGATTACGCTGGATGAGTGTACCAGCTGGTCCGAAAATAAACATAGATGGTCAGGCTGAAGATAAGTACGCGACGACGGCGGCGACGTTTCATCTCAGCATTGACAAGTCGGCTCGTTGTCTTCGGAGACTTATTCATCACCACAATGAAGAACTGCACGCACTACGATGTGTATTTCGGAAGCTTTGAAGCCTTCAGACCTCAGACCGCCGCCCGAACAATCTGAAGGGTCTGGATGCCGTCACGACTGGTGAGTCGGCAACAACGGACGAATATCTGCATGTTCAACGTCGGAAAGACAGCTCAGCTTGCGTGCAAGTAATAAAGATTATAACACACCTGGTCTGTTCAATGTCTATTCACTTGGCTACATGTGCTGCACACCGCGCCGACGCAGTGGCAGATTGAAGTTGCTTTCAACTGATCATGACAAGTCCGAGTCCCCTCAAAGTCCGCGTCACTGACGTGTGATCGACCGGCAATTCCCGTTTCACTGGTCACCAGCATACCACCATGATCCTGCTACAGTACTTACTTCCTTGCTGAGTGCTCCTCTCCTTCGAACCAGTCCTTTGGACATCGGCCGGGTTGCATTCATTCGAGAGCACGCATGCAGATCCCTCGCATCTCCGGCCACCTATTCTTTCGCGAAATCACGAGAACAGTATACACACTTCGTCGCCAACACGGACCTCTTGCAAGTGGTGTTCGATTGGGGAGCATCTGCCATCCTTTCCAAGTCAAGTTCGATATCACACCTTGATACTGAATCCTAGCAGCTTCCTTCAAGTCTCCGCCGATGACATGTTGAGTCGCTCTCCTGATGCGTTGCTGCGTTCTCATCATCTTTGTCTTGGAGACTTGGACGGACACCGCGTGATTGCACCACCCTCAGGTAAGTAGACACGCTCAACATCCATTTCATTGAACTGATTGTTTGTCTTGGCACAGGACAGTTGTGCAGAATTTCCGTAACCCCGTCTAAACCGCGACTCTTGCCTCGTCACCGATGTAAGTTCAGTTTAGATCATCGTACTTCCGCGATGCCAACAAACTATGAGCTGGTACATCTCAACCCATGTAATGCAGCTCTAGCAAGATTTGTTTTCTCAACTTCCGACTTCTCGGATGGGTTTGCGAAGCGTGAGGATACTCATACGTCTACATTACAGGATTTCAACCTGAGAAGTTAAAATCAACCCACGTTCATTAGAGATCAACCGATCAGAGCAGTCCTCTGAGCCTGAAGTTGACCATCGAGACCTACTCGTCAGTCCAACTTTCAAAGGATCTTTATTATTCCTGTCAAAAAGCTATCACCGTTCAACGGCCGTGCCTGGCCTGTACGGTTTCTGTCTATGGATGTGATCGGTTGCTACGAAGGATGTGAGTAGCTCAGATTGTCGTCATCCGCTCTCTCTTTTGATCATGTGCCAGGTTAGCCGACTCTCGCTTGTTGACCATCTCTCGTATCATTTGACAAGGTTTGGCGTCGGAAGGAGAAACTGAACAGGGTTGTCCGTCCATGCCGCTGATTCGCTGTTATTGCTGGTGGAACGCGTAATTTTCCCTCCCTGCCAGCTCGTCTACGCAGCGGACTTGCGCTATAAAAGGGCGGATGGTATTGCGATGTTTGAGCAGTGACTCTCTCAGTCGCATCTCTTCCACATTCCTACTCACCCACTCCTTCCCTCGTTCTTTCAATGTTTGCTCCAGTCTTGTCCCTCCTTTTCGCTGCATCCGCTCTGGCAGCGCCAGCCCTCAAAATTGCGGGCTGCAGCGTTGCTCACAAGCAGCTGACCGTACCCACTGGTCAGACGCAGCTCGTCGTTCCTTCCACTACTACCCCGTCCTTCGTCGGTATCGGCGTCGGCGTGCAAAACTACACCTGCTCAGCCGCAGGCACTTTCACGTAAGTTCCACAGCTACTGCTTGATCTACGTCTTTGCTAATTTTCTCATTCACTTTATAGCAACGTCGGAGCTGTTGCCGAGCTCGTCGATATTTCCTGCGCCGACAGCAGCAAATACGCGTCTCTGACTCAGAGCGTGTTCGACCTCTGGCAGCGCGCACCCGAGAGCCTCACCACTCAGAAGCTCATCCAGGACCTCTCCCCCATCGACCCTATCTTCAAGCAGCCCATCATCCTCGGCCAGCACTTCTTCGTTACCAACCCTATCACTGGTAGCGGCATCAGCCCCAAATGGGACTTCACCTCTGCTAGCTTGCAGGGCCACTCTGACGCATTCGTCGTCGGCGCGAAAGTGGGCGATATCGTCGCGCCATCAAACTCTGGTACCAATATCGATTGGTTGATGCTCAATGCCGCTCAAGGCAACCTCGCGTCCAACGTTTTCCGCGTTGAGACTCGTGGTGGCCAACCCCCTGCTTCTGTGAGTGATTTCGTGTACCCGCTTGACGTGGTTTCACTGACTGACGTGCTCTCTACAGTGCACTCCTGGCTCTCCTGATATTTCCGTCAAATATGCTTCTCAATACTGTGAGTCACCTTTCCTTGCTAGACGGGACATTTGAATCTTGACGACGTCTTCTCCAGGGTTGTTTGGTGGTAGCTTCTCTCACTAAGTGGATCATGCACGGTCCGTGATACTCTCATATGTTTTTTCACTTGGAATTTTGTCGACTGGTTTCGAATGTCATGTTTTGGGTTTCACAGTTGGAGTGCCTACCTAGAGACTGGATGTCTTCAGATCTTCTCATCGTTCGTCTGGCTTCTGCCGCAAATATACCGCTCTTCGCAGTCCGTACCCCGAATGAACTTGAGGTACTTACCTACATGCCGTCTTTTGCGAGAGGTACATCACGTCGTTGCTCATGAGAGTGCCAATGAGTCCTTATCAGCACTAAGGAGGGATTTCCAGTGAGAGTCAATCGGGACCCGCCGCCGCCGCCACACTTGAAAAGAAAACAGTGAATTTCTGGTGAAGCTTGGCCACTGCGCAGTACAAGTCCGACTCTCAGTGCACCTTGAACGCATCGTGAGAATGACCATACACGTGACCGTCTTTGTTTCGCAATGTATGCAGTCAGACGCGCTCGCTTCGGTTAACACTGCTGTTCACTCTCCACTCTCCTCCCTACCTAAACCCTCCGTGACCGTACCACATGGCTCGTTTCAGAGCATTCGCCTCCGACAGTGAAGATGATGAAGCCTACAGCTCTGAGGCCGAATCCACAAAGGCAGCAGACGAAAACCCTGCAGCGAAAAGCCGCGGAGCGTTCAGGGCTGTAGACTCGGAGGACAGTGGGATGGGCACAGAAGAGGAAGAGGATGAAGGGAAGCAGGAGGATGGCGAGGATGAAGAAGCGAGCGACGAAGATGATGATGTGGAAGAGGAGGATGAGGAACTCGAGTCCGATGGTTCTGCGTCGCCACAACCCGCGGGCAGGAGAACGGACGACCCAACCATCCTCCCTTGGGCGCGAGATGTTGGTGTAGACTCTCAGAGGATGCATGTCATGCAAAGTGCACTCTTTCGCGTTCCAGAAGAAGCGAGGGCTATGAAAGAGGTGGAAGAGGCGACGAGGGCACAATCGAGGAAGAAGCTGGTCCTGTCCAACACACTCAGTCGAAAACATAGCAGGGATTCAGACGGGGATGGACTACGCGCAGAATCACTTCGGGTACGTTCCGTTATTTGCTTTATGTCTCTGTCAGCGCGTCTCAACCGTCCATCAGCGAAGGTCGTTCGCGCACGACATAGAGCCCCTGCCATACCGTCCGTCGCGGAAGTATGCGCGTGTAGGGAACGCAGCCTCCGTTGTGAGCGGCAATGAAAATGCCATAGTGGACGCGGGTCTGTCAATGGGTCGTTCTTTTCGAGTTGGCTGGGGGCCAGGAGGAACCTTGGCACATCTAGGAGTTGTATGCGGTCCAGCGGATTCTCCGTACGTCGTGCCCCAATACTACTTGTGCCACTCTGTCTAACATGCCATCAGGTCCGAGACTGCAAACTCTTCTACGGTCACCGTGACCCGCATTCCTATCTTCGCCACGTCTGACGCGGAGTCTATGGACCGTGCCACACGGCTGCTTTCACACCACCTGGCACACAAAAGCCGACATCCTACCATCGTTCTGGATTCAGACGGGGTTCCGTGCGCAAATCCGTCTCCTGACCTCACCTTTGCTTCTTTTGCTTCCCTCTTCCCCTCCACCGACACGTCCTTTGAAGCAAGCCTATTCCGCCTAGGTCATGCTCTGTTCGACCCTCTGGACCTGAAGCTCTCTGACGATATTAAAGGCGATGTCCGAGCACGCATAGTCAACCTGCACAGGAAAGCCGCCCTGTCAGATTGGCTGCAGTCAAATGTTGCGTCCGCAGTTGACGCAGATCTTCGCAACAATCCCGGATCGGAATGGTCCTCCTCGGTTTTCTCGTACTTAACAGGGAATCAGATTGCTAGGGCGTGTGACGTTGCCATCGACGCAGGCAATGTCAGACTAGCCACTCTGTTATCACAATCACCAGGGGACGAAGACTTCAAGAACGATTTACGCTCCCAGCTAGCGCTATGGCGAGAACAGCGGGTAGATGCTCACGTGAGCGAAGACGTGCGCAAGATCTACGCGCTGCTTGCTGGAATTGTTGACATACTGGAAGGATCCAAAGGTACTGGCGCTGAACGTTGTCCTGATATCGCAATCTCCAGCGGTCTGGATTGGAAGAGAGCGTTTGGGTTACAGCTTTGGTTTGGCCAATCCATGGATGCTTCCATCGCAGATGTGTTCACAGCCCACCAGGATACTCTTGGTGATAGCACCAGCTTGCCGTCACCTTGGTACAAGGAGAATTCGTCACAGGCCCCGACTTCACATTGGAAGACGCCAACGGGTGCCGGTCCGCCAGACGTATTGTACTCTCTCATCCGGCTCTTCGCTGAACCCAACTCTTCGCTCTCCGACGTGCTGGTACCATTCTCTTATGGGTCGAGTCCATTAGACTACCGGCTTGCATGGCATCTCTACATTATCTTGTCGCGATGTCTGCAAGTTAGGGATCTTGCGGACCGTGGTGATCCTGGCCCAGTGGAGAACAGCGCGAACGGCGGAGATTATGTCGAAGGTCACAGCCCCAGTGCCGACCTCCTCGCAAACAGTTATGCAATGCAGCTGGAGAGGCTCGGTTTCATCCAAGAGGCTGCGTTCGTTCTTCTACATATCGAGGGCTCCGCTGGGTATGTAGTTCTCGGTGCTTTCGTCATACGTCTTGCTCACGCCACTTCGGGACGATGCAGCCGTAGGAAAGCGATTAAAGATCTTCTCTGTCGATCGGCACCGAAGCTAGACGACTATATGCTGAAAGGTCTCTGTGGTAGTTTGAGGATTCCGGATGCTTGGGTGAATGAGGCCAAGGTGCGTTTCGCCGTCCCGTGTGTCGGCGCTATGGTGTTAAGCTGATGTCTGTATTTAGGCCATCTACGCGCTGGGGATGAATGATGTATATGGCGCCTTTGAGCTCTATACGAAAGCAGGAATGTACAACGCTGCGCATGATCTCGCTGTGTTGCAGCTGGCACCGGATGCCGTCATTCGCAAGGACATGGCGCTCTTGAACGATATCTTCCAGCGGTTCATCGGTCAGGCAGTTCATGACTGGCAGGTTCGGGGGAAGGTATGACTCTTGGTCTCACCACGTCACGATGGATGTTTACTCATGTTGGTCGACTCTTGGTCTCTAGGTTTTCCTTGACTATGCCCATGCTATGATTAGACTTCCTGAACTCCGAGAGTTCAGTCGAACTGACGCTGTTCAAGACGCGTCACATGCCACTGAAATCGAAGAACTTTCTCGCAGCATTCCAAAACTGCTCGCCATCCTGCCAGATGTACTACCGGACCGAACTGACGCTCGTCATAAGGTTGCCATGTCTGAGATGCTCACGAGCCTCACGACGCGCCTCGATCAACTCCGGCCACTTTCGGTACGTTGATTTCACTCTAAGTTACCGGCTTTCCGAATGCCGCAGAAGACCGCGTGGGCTGACGACAGTATTCGCTACCAGATCCAAAACCAAATACGGACGTCCGACGCGCCGGAGGGTACTCGTCTACGACATATCCACGCCGCGTCATTGCATCGGTTTTTGCGCACGATCGAGGTTGTGTAAGCCTTGTAATTATGTACTAGATTGATTCCGCAGCTGTGTATGTTTTTACCCCGCCCCCACTCGCATGCTATGGAATGGCTCGCAAGCAACATGTGTCATCGGCCTTGCGTCCCTATCTCGACATGTCTCACTGCTGGGCGGTGAAGGTTGTCGTCAACATCGCTCTCCTCGATCACAATCCACAGAATCTTTTGCACGGCTGCAGTTGCGTCGGATGTCGGCACTCGTTTGTCTACACACTCTGACTGGAGGATCAATCTGACCGAAGTAACACGTTATTGACCTACTCCCACATCGCACCTAACGGCTGAAAGGTTAACAAATCATTTCTAGATGTCTCATGCATATGCTTCGTGAGCCTTATTTTCATGTTCGGTTTCATGCTTCTGTGTGAGCGAAGGCGTCGACGGGTGTGGGCGAGAATAAATAAATTCTGCGTTCAACAGAACTTCTATGGGAGGTGCCGGGAAGTCTAGGGTCGCGGGGATTACAAGAAATACAGCAACGACATGCGAAGTAAGGAGATAGGGAACCAGACCTGGAGCGAAACAAATACGCTCCAACAAGAAAAGAAAGAGATTATTGCTACAGAGGGTGAGATCCAAGAAAGATGAAGCAAGAATACGTGCAATACAAGGGGGGAATCAAGAAATAACCTTTGGGGGTATAGCATATGATGCGTGGTTATAGGGGGTGTATGAGAAGCAAGAAATGCTTCAATCGATGTTGTGTCCGCAGACAAACATCACGGTGGCGACGAGGCAGGGTTCCAGAAGACCTGCCTGGAGAGCCTCTTGAGTGAGCTCAAGGAGCACCATGGATGGAGCTCTCGCGATCCTGGCGAGAACACGCGGCGCAGAGCTTTGAGATTTGTACAACTGCAACGAAAGAATGATAAGCTATAAGGACGAGGCTACATCCAGCTAAACACTTACGCATATGAAGCCATCAATTGGAGCCCAGCAGTACTCATTCCCTCTGATCTCCATTTTTCTATGGCTGCAAGTCATGACAAGTCAGCGAAGACGGTCGTCGAGTCAATTTCCGCGATAAAGACCGACCTTTTGTCAGAAGAGATGCGCAGCCAGTCCTTGATCCTCTGGCGGGGCGTAACTCCGCGAATCTCCAGCACCGAAGTTGGCTGCCATTGTACCATCGCAACGTTGCGACTCTCATTGTCCTTCCAGATGGTGCAAGAAGGAGCAGTGGGCTCGGTAGTGACGCGATAGGCGACGCGCTTCTGAGGGCCAAGCACCACGCAGTTAAGGATAGTGGTGTTGAAAGATGTGAAAGAGAACGTGACGCTGTCGGGTTGCATGGACCTCGGGATCGTAGTAGAGATGGTGAGCGAGGGAAGTGCACCGAAGATCGAGGGAGGAGAGTCGGAATCGTCGCCCCAAGGTTGAGAGCTGCCATTGCCAGCTTGAGACCAACCGCCATTCACGAACGGGTTCATGTTGTAGGCCATGACAGTAGGAGGGAGGGACTGAGGGACTGAGGGAGTAAGTCGCGTCCGGTGCTGAAAACGAGGAAGAGTATGAGTCTGATGACGACAGCAGCAGGACTTGTGAAGGGAACATATATACGTACCAGTGGACGAAACGCTCCCAGCCACAACGCGTACAACACGGAGTACACATAGCGGAAAATGCTGGACAGACCCACGGAACGGTCATCGTAGCAGAGAGCGAAGTGAGATTTGCGAAGTTTGGCACGCTAAGCAAGCAAGCGCACCAGCGGCTGTAGTCCCCGACACGAAAATGTTTCAGATCACACTTGCAACGGTGGGGTCCATAGCTTGGTCCCGACCGCACGCGACAGTCCCGATCGGCTCTTTGGATCTGAACGAAGGAGGCAATGCATGTGTGATCAGCCGTGTTTTGCACAGGGGAGCAAGGCAAACTGGCAGGCCTCAGATGAGATGATGTGGCGTACGTATTTCCTTCTTCCACTTTGGACTTACGGGATACTTTTTCTAGACATCATGTTGCTTTGCTTCCATACTTGTCATTATTTTCCAGCATCGGTCTCTTCACTATCTGTGTTGCCTGCAGACAAGCGGAAGCGAATCTTGAGGATGGGCCACGCGGGCCACGTGGCGTGCACGCGAGCCACTATCGGGAATGCGATACGTTTGAAAAATTGAGTGGCAACGGGCACTACACACTCCCACATACTCTCACACCGTTTGGGCCCCTTTCAACCTGACCGCTACTCCTATGCACTCGCCGCGAAAGCTTCTTGCACTTGTCGAACGCTTTCTCCACCTGATAACACGTGTAGAGTTGCTTCGCCTCATTGTCTCCCAGCGCTCAATCTCTGCAAAGTCAAAATTTTACTCTGAATCGAGAGACGTCAAACGTTACTGAGCTGTCTGGCAAGCTGCTATGTTTGTTCGGCGTGAGAGTACGACGATCCGGGTCTTACTGTTATCAGGAACAAGCCGAATCTATGCGCTCTCTCGAACGTACAGCAGGGTTGCTCACGCTGCCTGGGATACGTAGTAAGCAGATTCTGGAGAAGGTACATATCTGCAACACGCCGTTGAATCTGCTTGTCACTGATGCGCCGTCAACAATACAGCTCTGCAAAACAAAATCGCGTCCGCCGCCCTCGTGCAAAGGTCTTACAGAATGACCATTTGTGCGGAAGTGAGATACGCATGACTGTCGTGATCTCCAGTCCACGTTTTAGCTAGGCATTGGTATGACGCGAGGATGTACTCGAGGCGCTGATTGGTTTACGCAGACATCTGCAAACTGGCACTCTGACTGCAAATAAACGGCTACGCTGTTTGAGTGGTGGAGACCGGTGTCTCCCTATCCGGTATACATGGGCGATCGAAGACGGAAACAAGCTCGATGAACGCATATCCAGGTTTGAGGTTCAGGCCTTCCCTATGTGTATTGAGCGTCGAAGGTCCATTCAACACCATCATCGCGGTGTTACACACTGAGAGATCCCTCGTACTCCAGTTATGAACGCCTAACTCTTGGTACGGAGTTGTCCGGCACGATGGGCGGGTGTCATTTCCAACCTCGGTGATCTCAGAAGCCGTACCTGTCGGTGGGCGCAGTTTGTGCTTCTTCCAGCTCCAAGGGCTTCAAAAAGGTCGACTTGACACTTTCATCGCAAGGAGCGCTGAGTTACAACTTTGCAAAGGTTGTTCCAATGTTTCCATCTCACGTACTTACAGACAGCTGAGATCTGATCTCTGCAGCTTTACCCCGGAGATCCAACGTGCAAAGTTGCTAGATTGCGTACTCCTCGGCGTACAGCGATCAAAAAAACGGAGTGGACGCCTGAGTTGATCAGCATCTCCCGCCTTTGCTGAGTTGTCGTCAAGGTACGGCTCGGCAGCGGAAGGCAATGGTATCCAGTCAAGTTCCAGTTGTCAAACCAGACGCGCGTCCGAAGTTGAGTGCAGCTCGGGCTCTGATGCGATGCGTCCCCAGTGGCGACTGGACAGGCACGCCCACTTTCGGATGCAGATCCAGCGGAGCAACGCGTCTTTCTCCGCGTGCTCTGTCCAGAATACAAGGTGCAATGAGGTCACGAGTCCGAGGCAAGTACGAATCTGTCGCCTCCTCGCGTTCCCGAGCAAAGTTCGGCGCCGCGCTGCTAACGGAGCTGAGTTATGCGAGGATGTTGTGCAGAAGGTAGCTAGTGAGTTTCTAAATCACGATCTGAACGAGCAAACGAGCTCACAGAAGACCGGGTGCAAACAGGGTTGCTTTTCGGACATGCCGCGGCTTACGGGTATCGATTTTGGATATCCTGCGCCTTCGACACTGTCTCGCAAGCCAGGCATCATACGAACTGGCATCGCCCGGTGAGTGAAACACACCCAGCATACTCCTCATTTCACCGTACATACACTTTTCGCCAGAAAAGTGGTCCTTATCGAAGGCTGCGCACGACGACAAGTAACGTCGTATTGCCGAGGTCTATACTCTCGCATTCGCAGGAACAAGGCAGCCTCATTTTTGGTGCATTCGGAGGATGCATTTTACCGAATGCCAGGCTGACGTATTCGAGCTCTTCAGCGTCGGCTCTCTGATACGAATCTGGGGACCAATCTTTCTAGTATTTACTTTGACGAACGATGGCTAATAATGTCACATAGGTGCTTGTCGTCCGAGGATACGTACAGAGTCCATTCTTCTGTCGTCCCCTTGGTCAATGAGGATCCGCTACGACACTCGGGCCTCGGCACAAGACGGTGTTGCTCCAGTAACCGTACTGACCAGTGACCACCGTACACCACCGTTCACCTTTGTATTCCGAGATATATGGAGCGCCGCTGGTCGGCTCTCGTAGCGTTTACCACGGGCATATATGCTGTCTGGACACCAGCGTACTAGTAACCGGGACTCTAGTACTACCAGTGGAATGCTGTCGGCACGGTAAGATCTCAACTGAACCTATTGGTTTGTGCCGCCAACTCGTGCTATTCTCTGACATGTACCGTCGCGAGGAAGTACGTACTTCGGCAAAGGTTGAGAGCACCAGTGTACTACCACGAGCCAGCAATTCGTCGAATTGACGTCGAACTCGAAAGTGAAAGACGAAAGATGTTCGCATACGGATTTCGGGCCGTAGTAAACACGTGATCACTTTCCTCAATGAGCGATCCGACTTGGCCAGCTCGGCGTTTCCGCTTCTCTCCCGCTACCACGACCACACCGCACCTCGACATCGCTTCGGCCAGGACATTTACCAGCACTGGCGCAATGGCTGGTAACAGACTCAACGTGGACGGGATTATGCTATTTGAACAGCCGTTCACAAGAGTACGTATACTCTGCCGATCATGACGCGGTCTGTGGATTGAGAATTGCCTTCTAGGTCCCCTACGAGAACTTCCGAAAAGTATTCAGGACATCACAGAAACAGATTGAGAAGGAACTTGGAGCGGTTCAAATCTCTGCTGCTGACCTTGCAATGAAGGCCCATACACCCAGCACGGATAAGAAGATGGCGAATTCTGTGAAAGCTATTGATGCAATGATCTCACGAGTAGAGAACCTGAAGCGGAAAGTACGTAGAACATTACTGTTTGGCCGAGTGCTTTCTCAATGGTCCGCCGTCAGCTTTCTGAACTTCAAGAATCTTCAGGTTCACCAACGCTGACAGTGATGCGAGAACGTTCCCAACACCTCGCAAATGTCGAAGCTCTGCAGAGCGAGATGGATCCTGAATTCTCAAGATGGGCAGATACCAGATTAGACAGATGGCTGGTAGATTGGTCATTGCGGATGGGAAAGGAGCGGACAGCGAAACAGATCGCGTATGATCGAGGTATTGAGGTGTGTCTCAGTTCATCAGCCATTCTCGGTCGCCAACCAACCACTCCTTTGCATAGAACCTGGTCGACATCGAACTCTTTTCAGATATCAGGAGGATAGAGGATGCGCTGAACAGACGCAGCTGCACTGAGGCTCTGGCGTGGTGCAGCGAGAATAAGGCCGCTCTGCGGAAACTCAAAGTGTGTATGATGCAACTGCCACTTGGAGTCGCGCTGATGCCGTTCATCTCTCAGAACCCGCTTGAGTTTGACCTTCGGTTCCAAGAGTTCATCGAGCTCGCCCGTGCACGTCGCAAAGACGACGCGATTGCTTACCAGAAGAAGTTCCTCATTTCATGGTCTGAAACACACTTACCGCAAATCACACAAGCTTCTGCTCTCCTCGCCATACCCCCGGAACGCGCGTTTGGACAATACAAGGTGATATTAGAACCAACTCATCTGTGTCATCAGCTCATTCTTTCCATAGCGATTGTATGATGCTACTCGTTGGACCAATCTCGTGCAAGCATTCAGACTATCCGTTTACAACCTGAGTACCTTGCCAACAGAACCTCTCTTGCACCTTGCAATGTACGCCGGACTAGCGTCATTGAAACTCCCGGGGTGCTATGACCATGCCACCAAGAACCCCGATTGTCCTGTCTGCGATAGCTCGCTCGGCCGTTTGGCCGCGGAGGTTCCTTACAGTCACCACGTCAACTCTACCATCGTCTGCCGAATGACCGGGCGCATCATGGATGAGAACAATTCTCCGCTAGCTTTCCCAGCCAGCGGTCAAATATACTCCAGAGAGGTACGCCTTTCGTTTTTGGCCATTCGTAACATTGTGCTCATTATCCATCTTTTTAGGCTCTGGAAGATATGGCAGCGAAGAACAACGGTGTTGTGACCTGCCCACGGTCTGGAGAGACCATTCAATTTGAGGAACTGCGGAAAGTTTACGTCTCATGAGACAACTTCATAGGCCCTGGGATCCTGGATTGTAGCATTATCGGTAATGGTTTGTACTATATCAATGGCACGCGTGTATCTTTACATTCAATCGCACTGTTCCACCTCCTTTCACGGTCAGATTACAGCGATCATCCACGAAGTTCTCGCAAATAGTTGTTGAACAGTCTCAAGCTTCAAACAAACGCCGTCCTCAGACCAGCAGTATCTGGAATATCCGGCGTCTGGCCCTTCAACACATGATCACTTTACAGTGTACACAATCTGTCTTATCGCCAGAGTAGAAACGCTCCTGCGCAAGTGGCCATCAAAATCTTTTAAGAACTTCCTCCAACCTGTCAGTCTTATCTTCAGCCACGCAAAGCCACAGAAGCATGCATCTTCTCGCTAGCCATTGATAGCAGCGAAGTATTTAGTCCGCAATGCAGTGACTTAGACATTCCCAGGGTCTCTTCCCGCCTTTCTTTCCTGTTGTCACTCAGAATCTGAGGATGGGTTTGCATCAGTTGATCAGCAAGCTGGAAGTGTCGCGTCAAGACGGCGGATCCGGCAACTCCTCGTACAGCCAACAGTTCTTGACGGTACGTCTTGCATCGAATGATTTACACCAATGACCCTCAACTCCATCCAGAACGATGATCTTCTCCCGGTGCCGCCAGAAAACCGCAGTTGGGCGGCGTGGAACTTCGTGGCGTTGTAGGTCCCTCCGAGCACCACTTTCGGCGCACGCTTATTTTTGCTCTTGTGTGCTTTAGCTGGATAGCAGATAGCTTCAACATCAATACGCACGTCATTCATGCTTCAACTTTGGCCACAGCTGACACTTCTACGCGTGCAGATGGATGATTGTATCGTCCATGGTACAACTCGGCATGTCATGGTGGCAAGCTTGGATATGTGTATGGATCGGCTATGGCGTTGTCGCTCCGTTCATTGTCCTCAGTGCCCGCCCCGGCGCGGTCTTCCACATCACATTTCCAGTTGTTGCACGGACTAGCTTCGGTGTCTACGGCAGTCTGTGGTGTGTTTTCAATCGCGGTGCCATGGCTTGGTGAGTCTCTTACGCGGGGTGTGGCGTGACTTGATGAGGTCTAATTTCAACCTTTATCCTAGCATCTGGTACGGTGTACAAGCCAGCATTGGCGGAGACTGCGTGCGTGCCCTTTTGAGGGCTATGTGGCCCAGTGTTAATGATATCAGTTGAGTGACAAGCCGTCGCTCGGTTTCAGGGTTCTTCTTGGGATTGATAGGCCTTTCAGAGAACACTCTTCCTGCGTCATCGGGCACCACCACCCGAGACTTCATGTGTTTCTTTCTGTTCTGGCTCATATCTCTGCCCGCCATATGGTTTCCCATTCACAAGATGTAAGACGGCGTTCAAACAGATAAACTTGCAACTGACTGTCGTCACTTCTTTTCAGTCGCCATCTGTTCACTATCAAAGCTGTCGTAGTACCCATCGCTGGAATCACATTTTTTGTATGGTGCATCGCCAAGGCACACGGTGTCGGACCAATTATCCACCAACCTGCCAAGATCCACGGTTCCACACTCAGCTGGGCCATGGTCTCCAGCTTGATGTCCTGTATCAGCAACATGGCCACTCTAGTTACGTGAGTAGTCTATCGCTCTAATAGAGCGACCGCCGCTAACGACGATGCCGTTTCGTTTGCATCGGTGTTCAGAAATGCCCCGGACTTTGCATCCAGAGCGAAATCTCCCTCAGCGGCTGGTCTTCCCCAGCTACTCTCAGTTCCCCTCGGGTTCTCCATAGTCAGCTTCATTGGTATCATTGTCAGTTCGTCATCCGAAACCATCTACGGGGAAGCTATCTGGTCTCCCGTTGACCTTCTCGAGAAATTTCTGGACCACAGCCCATCTCATGCTACCCGCTTCGGAGTAAGTTCGAGACACTACCGTAAATTTGATTCTTCAGTGGCTGAAGTGCTAACGAGGCCCGTAACCAGGTTTGGTTCATTGCTGATGCATTCATCATTGCTCAGGTGAGCTCTCGTCATTGTGAACCGCCCTGGAGACATGACATACTGATGATCTCTGGTACAGCTTGGGTCAGTACCGAGACCCGTCACTCTTGGTGCTTTCAGTGATTCAGTCTGAATCTACGCTTTTAGTACCAATATCTCTGCAAACTCTATCAGCGCTGGCTGCGACTTGACAGCGCTTTTCCCTCGTTTCATCGTACGTGACACTGTGCCATACGCAACAACGACAAGCTGAACGGTGGAGACATCATAGAATATCCGTCGTGGCGGTTTCATCGCCGCCATCGTCGGCATTTGCATGCTGCCATGGAACTTGTTGAAATCGAGCAATAGCTTTACGTCCTATCTCTCCGCATACTCCGTGTTTCTCAGCTCTATAGCTGGTGTCATGGTACGTCGTCCGTACTCATCGGCGCTCTTTTTCCAGTGAGGCCGATGCTGACCTGGTTCCTTAGATTACGGACTATTGGGTCATCCGTAAAGGGCACTACCGAGTAAAAGATCTTTACTCGACCCGCCGGGACGGATGGTACTGGTATACTTACGGTATCAACTTTCGGTAAGCCTCCGATAACGTAGCACAGGACCTTTCCGCTGATGCGATGCTGCCGTAGCGCATATGCAGCTTACATTGCAGGTATTCTCATCAACGTCGTCGGTTTCGCTGGAGCTAGTATGTATCCCGGGCATCTTCCTCACCCTCCGCATTGTGCTGAATGATGTTCTAGCTGGACGCGTTGTCCCCGTCGCAGCCACACACATCTACGAGATGTCGTTCTTTACCGGCTTCGGCGTTTCTTCACTTGTTTATTGGACACTCAACTATCTCTTCCCCGTACCTGGAGCATCCTCTAGATTTGAGGAAAGAGACGAATCTACTGAGGACGAAGAAGTTACGCAAGACGTCGATACCAAGAGTAACACTGGGAAGGATGACAGCACCAATGTCAGCGTGCATTCCATCAGTGTATAGCAGTAAGATAGGTTTGATCCATGAACCCGAGTGTAACATCCATAAGTACAACATAGTGATTATAAATGACAGTGCTTCTCAATCGTACACCCCACGAACCTACACGCTCATATGATGAGCGGGATATCATGCTACCTCATCCACTTCCGGTCTCCTTTTCCCTTGCGTATCCTCCGCATAGTTCTCATAGAAATTGTGCTCATCTTTGCCTGACCCGCTGTTGCTTCGTCCAGGACCGTCCCAGAAGTGATAAGCCTGGCTGTGCACTCCGTACGAGGTCGGAACGACTTCAATCAGGTCGCCCCTGGCAACCTCAATGGCAGGAATCTCGGATGCAGGCAAACCAATGAGGTAGGCAAGCATGCACCGGATGACGGATGCATGACCAATGATCAGCAGATCCTCCTTCTCCCTTTCCAGTTCGATCAGGGTCGGTTCCAAGCGGACTGCAAAGAAACGGGTCGGTTCAAGGCATCAGTGCTGAGGCGGGGAACTACTTACTGCATAGATCGTGATAGCTTTCCGCCCGCGGGGCTCGGTACGCGTAGGGGTCCCTGACGAACCGCTCCCACTCATCAGGGTAGTACTTCCGCACCTGGTCGGGGGTCATGCCGTCCCAGACACCAGGATTGATCTCAGCCATCTGTGGCTTCTCAATGACTTTGACTCGCGGACCGTCTTTCAACTGCAAGAATGGCCATGCTGTGTGGTGTGAGCGGCGGCGTGCCGACGTCCAGATCTGAATGCTAGGTCAGTGCTTGAAACTACATTAGAAACAAGATGCATACCACGAGCCGCCGATCTTCGGCTTCCATCCCGCGGGCCTTGACTGACTTGGCCCGCCGGTCGAGGACAAAGTCCCTCAGACGATCCGCGTAATCCCATCCCGGCGGCGAGAGATCAGAGTCCGCTTTGTACGAGTGTTCAATTAACGAGGGTCCGGACTAGCGATATATCGTAAGCTATATGAGGTCGGAGGGGTCCGACTGAAGACGTACTCGAGCAAAATAGATTGTTCTAAACTTGTTGTGGAGATTCATGAGGAAGAACACTACGCGCGACTATATGGCTGCGCATTAGCACTGGTCGTGACGAGAACTCGGCGCAGCAAGCCTCACTTGCAGATAACCTTGGATATTCTTGATCCATGATCAGTGCGCTACTTATGGGGTTCGCAGGGTGGACGCTCACGTTTGTCATGATCTTCTCCCCAACCTACGTAGTAGAGCTTGTGAGCCTGAGCGGAGCGGGACGCAGTCGATCGTACTCACATTCATCACCCGAACGAAGGGCCAAGTCGTCTCCTCCACCGGCTGGTAATGAATCTCGTGGTCTTTGATTCGTCTGTAGTAGTCTGCCACGGCTTGATCTGGGTTCCATCCTCGATACTAAGACGTCTCAATCAACGGCGTGACTAATCGCAGAACATAGCATAACCGTACATCTGGCGACGATATCTTGACACTGCGTATATTGCTGAGAATTATTTCCTCGTTGTCGCACAGGGATTCTGGGGGGAGGGGGATCGACAGTTAGTCATCGTGTGCAACCAGAGCAGGTACCCGGCGTACCTAACATGACGATATGAATCCCCGCCTTGTCGAATCTCTCTGCAATATTCTGTCTCCGTTCCACCGTCCCATTGTTCGCATCGTAGATGACAACCTGTCCGCCGGCATCGAAGAAGTCCCAAATGATCTGCTCGCATCCCTCCGAGACCTTCTGCCGCAGAGCAACGGTCTCCGGGCTCTTCTCTCCTAGTCGAATCATTACTTTAGCGTGGCACAAGGGTCAATCGACAGCAGCATACCTAAAGTGAAGTAATCCGGCGGCAGTTTCTGTGCCCCTCCGAGGGTTTTGCGACGGTAGTCACCGAGAGAAACGACCTGTGTCTTCACTCCCGTCCATCGCAGATACCGTTCCAGTGCTCGGGAAATATGGGTCTTGCCTCGCGCAGGCAGTCCGACAGTCACGATGAGAATCTGTCCAGCATGGAAAAGGAGTCCAGAGGCAGTTGTGTAGAGGGGCGCAACCATGGATGGTGGGAGTTGAGAACGAAGACTCAGAGGTGAGCGGGAGCTTGCGATGATAGGTGATCTAATCTTATGAATCTTATCTAAAGCACCAAAAATCCGCAAAAATGATAGCAATTGTACAATTATTGACATAGAGACATAGGGTCGTACGTGGTTTCGTGTAAGGTATACAAAGACATGTCCCGGAGCATCCAAGAGAGAAACTGACCAGAACCAAAAGTGACTACACGTCTTTCGTCATTGGATCATCAGTGTGCGAACGGTAATCGTCCATCTCCCTGTCCAATTGCTCCAATGTCTTCTTCAGTCGTTTTGGTCCTTTCTTAGTACGGTTTTTCTGTCGGGGTGCTACGGCAACTGGTTTGGGAGCGACAGCACCTTGTCCTTGGACACGCTGAGCCGCTTGCTGCTGTTTCCGTGCAGCTCTGTGGGTATTTGCGGTCAGACAGTATTCGACAATGGACAAAGAAAAAGAGACGTACATGTTTGACATTCCCTGGGTCTTTACTCCGTTTACAGGCGGAGGCGGAGGTGCTTTGGAGGCATCCAGCCCTATACGCTGCAGCAGTGATGGTATTTCAGGCTTAGGAGGCGGTAATGGAGCAACGTCGTCCCCTCCGATGATGTCAATGTAGATGGGTCGTCCTGCGCGTGAAGAGTGAATGTGAGCGGGGTATATCTTCTGCGATACTATTGAGATAAAATAGTGTAGGGGGGAAATGTACTCACTCTCGTCGATGACCCTATTGTTATACTTCTGTCGCGCAAGGCGTGCATCTTCCTTTCGCGTAAACTCCACAATCGCCATTCCCTTCGACTTTCCAGCACTGTTGTAGATCAAGCATACTTCTCTCGTGGGTCCCACAGTCTTCTTGAACAGTGACTACCATGGCAGGACATCAAGCAGTCAGCGTATATTCCGAGATTGCACAAGTGTCGCAAGTAACTCACCTCAACTTCCCCCTCCGTAACATCGTACGGCAGGTTGCTCAGCAGGATCTTGCTTCCCGGAGCAGATTTCTTGTGAGCCAGTTGCTGGTTCATCTTCCATGCTGGTGCCGCTGCACCTGCATGATTTCCGACCAGGTGGCGCTTTGTGTTGTGGTAGTGGTTGAGCCGGCCGATTTGTGCGGACATGGACTTTTCCAAGGTCAAGTCGTCGAACACGTATGTGTGCGACGAGGCAAAAATAAGAAGGGAAAGACGCGATTGAGTGGCGAGATGTGGAAAGGAGCAAGTTAGTCGCGTTTCGGTTCACTCGCAAGTCTGTTGTCCGCATGGCGGAGGTATTCGGCAATTTCCGATCCGCTAGCCTCACTGCTAGCTGGGGGCCAGCCATTGACTTCGAAGCTTGAAAGAGAAGATCGGACAGGGGATACAATAGTAGGAAGAGTAAAAATGCGATTGTTATACAGGTATTTTGGTATTTCTGCTCCATTATTGTACAACATTACAGGTACAAAAGAAGTCGGATAGGGTAAAGACTAGAAATTATGCATGCTGTCCGTCGGGATGAGTCTCGGAATGAGGTTATCGTTATGAGAAAGGGGGAGATCGTTTTCGTCATCGTCGTTCTTTTACTCCTGCATGTTGAGGACAACACGGCCGACGACAGTGCCTTTTGCCAATCCCTCGTAGGTCCTAAATGAGAGAATCCGGGTTAGCCATTTTGCCTCTTTGAAGATGACGTGTAAACTTACTCTTGGAGAGCGGAGAGAGGCTTCACAGCGTAAACGCAGTGGGCTTTACCACGAGCCGCAATATCAAGAGCTTCACGAGCATCTTGTCGGTTACTATCATAGAGAAGCGTCAATAAACACAGAAGTCACTTCGCAATCCAACTGTGACACTCACCCGACATATGAGCCAAGAATGTTGATGCTCTTCGTGACAGTGTAGAAGATATCCGCAGCCAACTTGCCATGTCCTGGCAAGCCGACGACCATGAGAGTTCCTCCGGGGCGCAAGTAGTCGATGGCCTCCTCGAAGGCCTCGCTATTTGCAGCAGTGACGACAGCAGCATGAGGACCGAACCCGTCGGTGGCAGCCTTGATGTCCTCGACGAGGTTCTTAGTCTCTTTGAAGTCGATCCACTTCTCGGCACCGAGCTTCATTACAAGGTCACGTTTCTCGCTGCCGGTATCTAAGGGGTTCTGTGAGACCTTGTGAGAGGGGAGAGAAGAGGAAGAAACGTACCGATGGCGAGAACACGGAGGCCCATAGCGGCGGCGTATTGGACGGCGAGATGTCCGAGTCCTCCTCCTGCACCGGGGAGGACGATCCAATCGCCGATCTTGGTGTTGCTGTACTTGATGGCACGGTAGACGGTGACACCCTGGAGAAAGATAAGTAAAATGTATTGAGAGCGACTAGAAGAAAGTGACGTACAGCGCAGAGAATGGAAGCAGCTTCAGTGCTTGCAAGACCCTCGGGGATTGGGGTAACATGGCTGGTCCATGACACGACGTATTGGGAGAATGTACCGTCGACAGTGAAACCACTGTATTGGCCATGGTAGCAGACTGCACGGCAAGTCAGTATTCGAATCATCGTATGATTGCAGGATGTACGCACCTTGCTCAAGTCCCTTCCTGCACGGCTCGCAATCCAAGCAAGAGTACGCCAACCACTTGATTCCAACACGGTCACCGAGCTTCACCGGGGAATCTTGAGTATGTTCGCCAATAGCAACGACGATACCGACACCCTAAGATCAAATGCAGGTCAGTATAAGCAACACCTATGACATCATTGTAGACATACCTCGTGGCCTCCAACAAGAGGAGTCTTGGCGGGAACGGGCCAGTCGTTCTTAGCGGCGTGAAGATCAGTATGGCAGACTCCAGTGCAGTCGAGCTTGACGAGACATTCTCCGGGGAGAAGTTCACTGGGTTGCTTCACTGGGTGGTTGTCCCTAATCTCGAGTGTTCCGCCAACAGAAGGGACGACAGCGGCTTTCTGGACTTTGGGGATCTGGTAGGTTGTGGACGACATCGTTCGTAGGAAGGATGGGTAGATAGATGTGGTAGGGGATGTGGTAGGAGGTTTGAATCCGAAGAGAGGATGTTTGGTGAGGAGCGTACTACCGCTGCGGCTGGCCCTATTTATCTGGGACCAGCACCATGGTCGGGATCGGAACGGTTGGATACGCATTCGAAGAACGTAGAAGCGGAGATTGGCGGTCTTGGACTGTCAACGTAGCTTCGCGCTATTTTGTGCCCTGACGGTGGTCTCGAACCCCTAGATGCTGCCTTGCTCTGGACCATCCTGCAGTGAAATTAGTGTAGGTGGCGTCCAGGTGTTCGATTGGTCAAGGCCCAAGAGAGAGAACCAGAGCAGCAGACCACGGTGCGGATAGCCTCGGAGGTAAATCTAGAGTATTCTCGGGCGAACTCAGGCGGCCTCCTCAGTCTCGGGTGCAAGGCCTAGAGTGCTCGGTCGAGAGCACTGCCAGCTAGACTACAGAATTTGAGCCAGATTCAACGTTCCTTCGGCCGTCCGATGATCCTTCGAACAGCACGAGAACGAGATGCAGAACAAGATGGACAGCGCGTCACAAAATACGAGAGAAAAACATAAGAAGTTGGTCGATGAGCGAAACGTAGCGAGAGAAACAGAAATGGCCAAGAAATGGCGGTGAAAATCCAGCCAAGCCTGGACTGCACCGGCCCTCGGCACTTCCCGCTAGCAGCACGTGAGCGTTACAGAAATACGCGAGCACGTGCATGTGATGTTGCGCGACTGGGTGTGACAGGCCTCCTCACTGTTGTCAATGTCTGTTCTCCTCGACGTCTCACCAACGTCCACTCGCGGTCTATTACCCAAGTCTTCCACATCGTTGTCTCCATTCTCTATCATCTTCTGGAAGAGCTTTTCAGTCAAATTTTAACCCACATTTCGACCATTCACACCTCCTTCTCCTATGGCCGACCATGCTTCTCCCAGAGTCAACTACGCACAACACGCGAACTTTGTCGGCAGAGCAGTGCGAATCACAGGAAAAGTGAAGCAAATGGTGAGTCTGACAGCTGTAGCAATTTGCACCACACTCTTATCATTCTGTACTGGAACTCTCAGAACAACAACGACACCGTCATCCTGGAATGCTCGGACGGTGGCGAGATCGAAGCGAGACTGCAGCCGGTGAGGAAGTTGTGTCTGCTTCGCTTGATGATACTCACGAACTCGGCTTGCTACAGGATCATCACTTTGACAAGACCTATGTCGAACTCATTGGGCAGGTACTTCAGCCGGGGGTTCTGAAGACGATGGCGGTAATAAACCTGAGTGACGAAATGGGTGCGTCATGAACGATCTCTCTTCTCATTCCCTACTGACGTGTATTGCGTACAGATATGAAGGTGCTGGACTATGCATGCAAAGTTTGGAATGACCCAAAATACGCATCGATCTTTTGAAGTTGTGTCGTTTGTCTCGCTCGTTGTCACATTTGCTGTATACTATTGCTCCTGAGGTCCGTCTGCATCTCGTCCGGTTTGCCTAATCCCACTGTATCATTTTCCACATTCACACCGTCTGGGGTGTGGCCTGCTGTGGTCGTTCGTCAAGGCGTCTGCGCATTTCCCAGCCTCTCGCGCGTTCCGTTCCTCCTGTCAATGTCATCGTATTGCATTCGCTCGGCTTCTCCACAACGTCTATAGCGAGTTTCATTCTACCAGCTCCCAAGTCCCCATATCAAGTCTTCCATTGAAGGTTTCAAAACTTCACGATCGCTGACGAAACACCGGTTGCAGGCAGAAGACTCACGAAAATACATTTTGTGCAACCTGAAGCAGGCGATGGATCCCTCCGATGCGTTTCTCAGCGTGAGCTACACTTTTCTTGACATATCTCAGACGTATCCTTACTTGCATACAGCCATACGATACTCAACGGTATCTTACTTCCATCATTGCAAACTCTGCAGAAAGCCGGATTGTGACTCTCTCCATTCGTGAAGCGCAGCAAGTCCTCGACGAGATCTGGAAAGTACGCTCAGACTTGCTCTCTTCTGCCCGTTAGTGTCAATTGATATTACTCAGGTCTTGGACTCTCAAGCTCTTCCGAAGGCAGCCAGCAGCTCAGAGATAGCGGACTATCGCAACACTCTTCGACGGCTTTCCACCAAGATCGCGCTTCATTATCAACTTTTCCCTACCACCCTCATACTGCATGAGGTGCAACACGTCGATACCCATCAACGGATGATGGGTGGATTTGCCGATGTGTTCGTGGGGTTGTACCGGGGATCCAAGGTCGCTCTCAAGACTCTCCGCAGTGATAGCAGTCCGTATCGAGGAGCCACTCAGCAGCATTTGAAGTTGGTACGTCTGTCTCTTTGGATGTTTGTGAGCGAGTGCTCATGTATTTGTAGGAGTTCTTCCGTGAATCCTTGCTGTGGCGGGCTCTTGTTCACGAGAACGTGCTGGCGTTTCTGGGCGTCGCCGAAGATGTTATTTCTCATGGCTCGATCAGCATGGTGATACCCTGGATGGAGAACGGGAGTGCTAGACATTATGTGAAAGCTCTCCTGGATCATTGCACGCTTTCCGACGAACAGCTCACCGCCACCGTTGATCACTGGGTACGCTCCACAGTCATTTTTGCGTACCGAAACTGATCTGCACCCATCTTAGCTCCGCCAAACCGCCTGCGGCCTCGAATACCTCCACAGCGAAGGCGTCATCCACGGCGATCTTCACGGTGGCAACATCCTCCTCGACCACCGCGGCCAAGCGCGTCTCAGTGACTTTGGCTTGTCCTTGATCGCGGAGGCGACAGCGTACAACTATGGCTCTGTCCATGGAGGAGGCGCGATACGCTGGTTGGCCCCTGAGCTGATGGCTCCCGAGGAGTTTGGGTTGGAGTCGAGTAGGCCGACGACGTTGAGTGATGTTTACTCGTTTGCGTGCACGTGTGTTGAGGTGAGCGTGGAATTTTATCGTGAACAGCATAGACACTCATCGATCATCTATGAAAACAGCTATATTCAGGACGACCACCTCTACATGAGTACTACGATTTCCAGCTCTTCCACCGGGTCGTCGAAGGTACTCGCCCCACTCGACCTGTTCTTCCAGGTGAAAGTCCCATGCCGGACGAAATTTGGTCGTTGACGGTGGCTTGTTGGTCGCGGATAGCAGCGGATCGACCGCCTGCAAAGCACGTAGCTGAAAATATGTCGTCCATTACCAAGCAACACCGCGAGTTTGTCCTGCCGGAGTTGCCTGATGACGTCCGTCAAGAATCCCCAGTCATGAGCTCGGATGTTTCGACAGGGTCAAATAGGGATGCTCAGTTGACCGTTGATGGGATTTGGAAGGTTTGTGACTAACCATCCTACGTCTCTACCAATCCATGCTGACGCCTGCTTCCAGCTCATGCTGTCCCCATCTTGGAAGACAGCTGCGGAAGGACCAGTATTTTGCAAACATCGAGCCAACATGCTCCGCCTCGGCCTCAAAATGTGTCTCACGCACGACGTATTTCCCAGCGCGTTGAACCTTAGAGGTGTGAAGTGCACATTGGAGAGTCAACGTGGTGCGGGACCTCTAGGCGATGTTTTCGTTGGAACATATGGGGAATTCGAGGTGGCGGTGAAGCGGCTGCGTACTCAAGGAGATGCGCTGAAGGCAGATCAAGAGGAGCTCAAGCGGGTGTGTTGTCAGCCTGTCGTGATAAGAGCACTCAGTTGCTCACGCTGTACTTTCTCAGGCATTCCACAGAGAGGCACTCGTTTGGAGCAGTCTTCAGCATGAACACATACTGTCGTTCTTAGGGATGTCAAAGACGACTTTTCCGGGAACGTTATCACTGGTATCACTGTGGATGGAAAAGGGGAACATCACGGATTTCACGCGTTCCGCACGTCGCGAAGGTCGATTGGAGGATGGCACTGAACTCTCCAAAGCGTTTCTGAGATGGGTAAGTTCTTCGTTGCTCCCTACGCTACGTACTGAATGACATCTTTTCGCCAGATGCATCAAGTCGCGCTCGGTCTGGCTTATCTGCACTGCGAGGGGGTGTTTCATGCCAACTTGCGCGGGAACAACGTCCTTATTGACGATTCCAACTCTGTTCGGCTCACCGACTTCACGCTGTCCATCCTCGATAACACCAGACCATATCAATACGCCTCTATCCACGGCGGTGGTGCGTACCGATGGTTGGCACCAGAGCTCATCGATCCCGAGGAATTTGACCTCACTACAACGCGAGCCACCGCCTGCGCAGATATTTTTTCGTTCGCATATTTCGCCATCGAGGTGGGCAGCTTGCTCTGCGCCCGTCATCTCTGAAGCTCATTGACAATATCTTGCGCGTTAGCTATACACAGGAAGACCTCCTTTTCCAGATCTTCCCGGGCGCGTCGTCTGTCGGCGTACAGTGCACGGAGATAGGCCACCTCGTCCTGATGAGTCTCGCTCTCATCCCGATGCTGGGCATGAGATTGAGATGTCTGACGCTATGTGGACGGTCATACAGTCCTGTTGGGCTCCGCAGCCTTCTGACAGGCCTTCTGCTAACGAAGTGGTCAAGGCTTTGGCTGCATTGATAGAGTAGACTGCGTCCGTCCAGTCACCTCAAGTATAGTCTTTCCAGTACTCATACCAGATGCTTTCGTGATGTTGAATTCTACGGATGAATGCGAGCATAGAAATACATTGACACGAGCAAAACAATTCAGAATCGAGGTATTCGTACAACGATAGCGTCTCCAATATCCAAGCTCAAGCGCGATAACGAGGCACTGAAAGAAGAATCTGGGTGATGCAACCATGGAATCATCTTCGTCCTTCCACCATGATTAGATGATACCCAAAGTTCGTCTTCACCAGAGGTGATAATTTGGGTTTGTCGACTGTGGATGGTTCCAATGCAAATGCTGCATCTTGGAATGCACCCTACGTGGTTTGTTGCGTGAGCTTCTACTGTCAACGGTGCTCTCTGTGGACGGAAAACATACGACCATGGAGCCTCGGACCATCCATCCTAAGCTACCGCCCGCTGCGAGTTGGTGACCAGTATGTCAGAGATGATCGCCATGTGAGAAGGTCGGAGAGACGCACCTTTTGCCTTGTCCTCTGAATATTCCTGCGCTACCTTGTCGAACCTCTGTCCCTCCTGTACGTCAAGCAACGCGCAGAGACTTTCATCGGCCGATGTGACACGTCGATCAAGGATGTACACACCTGAATCTTCTGCAACGCCTCCGTCGCCCTCGAGTGCTTCTCACACAAGATGTGGCGCACATTGACTGCTGTGGCAGCTTTCAGTCCCCCCTTCCCCTGCAACAGTACGATGCAATGCTACACATCAGCAAGGTCTGCTACTGAGCGACTTCGGGAGACGGTCGCAACCTTGGCCTGCTTCTCGGATCCACCTCCCTCTTTGGCCGGTTTCTTGTCGGTGGATGCGGTGCCTTTCTTTGCCATGATGTCGGCTTCCTTTAGTCAGGTATGGCAGGGAGTCAGTATGCAGCAAGCCGTGGCACTGGTGATGGTAGTGATAAACGGATAGCAGGAGGTAGGACGATGAGGACGTGAAGAAGACTACTGTACTGGCACAATGTACCACGCGACACTTTAGAGACCCTTACGGTAGCGGGGATGCACGTGATCCACACATTGTTTCCTCGCTCTCGCAAGGTCTACCAACACGTTGAACGGCGACTTTTGGCCACAATGAACGTCTGGTATGGACCTTCGCTGCTTCTTATATATTCGACGCACTTTATGCTCTTCTCATAATTCAGTGAGGTTCCTACGCCGTACGTGTCTGGTCTTGCTTGCGTTCTTGCTATTGACAAGTATTGTAGTGATCAATCTTCTCCAGGGAAACTTTGACAACCTCATCGATCATTGCGATATCCGCATTCCACTAATGTACGGACGCAGTTTGGTGCGAAGCGAGAGCATGCATTGTATCGCACAGTAGCGCGTGAGTGACAAGTTGACAGCTGGACTGGACTGCTAGCTTATATATGGCACATATCCCAATCAAGACTCAGCACTCGGCGGTCATCAAAGACGCAGCTTGATAGTAGACCACTCACAAGCTTCCAGGTGAAGTCCGTCTCCCTCAATCATAACTTTCTCTCGATACTCAGATCATGACATCGTGATGTAGCCGCAACATTGAGCAAGTATCCGCTTCGGGATCTTTTCTTCGTCCAGTGCCACCAGGTTCGCAGTGTCCAACAACATGCCGCCTCGCCTCTCACACTATCAAATCTACGAAATGTGCGTCAGCTAAAGGCAATATCCCTGGACTTCGCCGCCATTTCATGCTCACTTATGCTTTCTGGTAGACTGATGTCTCGCCTCGGACGTGGCTTAGCGCTGTGGTATGTGGATGCGGACATGGGTGCCAACATGGCGGCACGGTCTGCGTTTCTTACTCGCTCTCTTTCATCCGTAGGCACCCAACACAGATCAATATTGGAGATGTTGGCTATGTCCGTGAAGGTCGTTTTCATCAGCTTTTCAACTGCACTCACCGTCGGAGCTTGCCTGGAGTGTTCGAGATGGCACCGCCCGATTACTTCCAAACGTTGTACCTCCACCCACCGATGTCAGCTTCTGCGCCACCTAATCCCTACACCTCGGAAAATATCATTTCGAGCATTTCTCAGTGAGTTGTCTACTCTTCACTCCCCGGTCAATGAAAGTACCTTATGAACGGCTAGACAAGTCGGTTCCTACATATTTCGCTCCACAAGCAAGGCAGGCGCTATCCTCGTGACGAAGGGTTCTACGAAACAAGAAGATGCCCGAGATGGAGAGGGATTCGAAGCATATTTCCTTTATAACTACAAAGCGTGGCTGGACTGGGCAAATGGAGCACTTGCCTTGAGGCTCACAGCCGAAGACCTTATCCTAGTGACTGGGCGAGATGTCACCAACGAATTTTCCATGCTAGCCTTTCCCGGTGGACAGGAAGCCTACGACATTCACTTTATGGTCGTGTATTCTTCCTCAGACAGCCAGTTTGAGGACTCAATACCGCCTCAGTGGGGTGTTTGGCAGTCTCAGATCGCCGGAGGCCAGAACTGGGGAAACGATGAACAGGGCAGCTATACGACCTTCATACGAGGGATCAGACTGCGCAACAAGATACTTGGCAAGAAAACGATAGTGAGAGCTGAAGATGATGGAGTTTTCAAAGAACAGTCACGCATCCTAGCGAGTCAGGAAAAGAATGCTGCAAGACGAATCTCGCTCTCACCTTCAGTATGCTTCTTTCCTCGTGCTTCTGGCAGTACATCTGCTGATATTGAATACCAGTGGGGCAGTGTACAAGCCGGGACCAGCTACGGTCCGTATCCCGGTGAGCTAAAGCTCTTTCTCACAAAGAAAACACCAATCTCAATCGTCCTGCGTAGGCACGCCCTTCCCCATGGGTGGAAATGTATACGCGTCCTACCCTCCCGCTTGTAAGTTATCATTTGGCAATCAGATGCATCTGAATAATAATCAAATGGTATTTCAGCTCCGGTAAGGACGTTCAGCCTAATCCTTGTGCGAGTGCTGAAAGAACGCGTCAGTATGGGTCTCAGCCGCCGGTAGTCATACAAGTTCCATCTTCGTCAGTCCAACAGGCATTATCTTCAGTTTGTGCTCGATCTCATGATGTCTTGTAACAGACATCGTTCGATAAGATCTGCTCCTTCCTCACAAGATCGCTTAGTAGAACTTCCGAACGAGAACGATACGCCACACTCTATGAGTGTCGGAGCCCCATCAACACCAGGGTTGGTCGTATCCGAGCCGTCAGCGGGTTCTTCGGACGCAGCGCCTCTCTTTATGCCGATAGGTGCTATAGCAACAAGTGCGTCACCATTGGATCGGACAGATGGCCAAACGGCTATGGACGCTGTGTGGACTGTGAGGTCTTTCATCCACGTGAGGACTACTGAACTGACTGGAACCTGTGATAGCTTCTAGACTCTCAATCCATGGGAGCAGGCACCGATGTGCCGAATAAGACTGGAAGACCTCCCAATTACCGACTCAGAGAACTCGCCGTCAAGATTGCCGTCAACTACAACGTCCTTCCGACCGCCTTCCTTCTGCTGGACGTGCGACTGTTGGAAACTAGTCATCGATGGTCCGGTGGATTTGCAGATATATATCGTGGCGAATTGGACGGTCAAGTAGTTGCCATCAAGCGACTGCGTTCGATCCTGACAATCCCCGAGACCTTGAGGGATGCTTTCAAGAACGTACGGTATCACAAATAGCCATTTCTATTAGACATATGCTTATCATTGATTGTCAGGTCCTGTACCGCGAATGCTTGCTGTGGAAAGGTCTGTTACATCAGCACATTTTACCCTTCCGTGGTGTAGCGGAGAACATCTTTGAGGGGAGCGTCTGCATCATCTCTCCATGGATGTCGAACGGCCGTATCAGTGATCATATTCACCGCCAATTGAGTGAGCACATGCTGGATGGATCTGCCTATCCTTTGGCAGTCAACAAATGGGTACGTCGCCCTTGCCATCCTAATAAACACGTTTCACACCGAGGTGGTCATCATTAGCTGCACGAGATCGCTTTGGGGCTGGAATATCTCCATGATGAACGTATTGTTCACGGAGACTTGCACAGCGTACGTCCCATTCTGTTCTCTCGCCTGCTCCTGGTAACCGTACTCATGCATCCAATTCAGGGCAACATTCTCGTCGACGAGAATCATACCATCCGCCTAACCGACTTTGGTATGTCCGTGACCTCCGACGGTACACCGTACCGGCATGGTTCACTACACGGCGGCGGCGCTCTACGCTGGGCCGCTCCAGAGCTCATGGACGCAGATGAGTTTGGGCTCGGAGCGCGTAGACCGACTTTCCAGAGCGACGTGTACTCATTCGCGTGCGTATGCTATGAGGTACGTCCTGAGTCCTACCGTATCTTCATGCGAGAATGATAGCTAAATCAGCGCGCAGCTTTATGCCAGACAACCCCCGTTCGCCGAGCTTAACCCAGATTATCTCGTCATGCGTGCAGTGATGAAGCAGCAAAGGCCCCTACGACCTAAACTTCCAGACGGAAATGCCATCCCGGACGGTGTCTGGACGTTAACGTCGCAAAGCTGGGCCCACACACCGTCGGAGAGGCCAACAGCTCACATGCTTGTCAGCACACTCGCAAGCTTCTCGGATCCATGATACGTGCAGCTGCAGCACGCTATGCGATGGTAGATTTCATCCTCGGACCTTGTACTATTTACACGCCTTCAGAATGCCCGGGTATATTCAGACACCTCGATGACAAAAGAGAGGGATAAAAACACAGTGTGAGAGACGACTTCGAGCGAGAGGGTAAATATGGAAAGAGACAAGGAAGAGAGAAACGAGACGACACACAAGAAGACTGCGAAGAGAAGAATGAGAGGACGAAATGCGGCGAAGACCGGATGCACCATTGACCTATGAAACAGATGATGGATGGAAAATGTAAGAATGAATGGGATAGTAATAATACTGCTTTGCGTTTTGAGACGATGATGGTTATGATGATGATGATGAATGACGAAGGAAAAAGAAAAGAGTAATGCAGGAGGAGGAATGGGACGATTATATCCAAGGAAATAAGTAGCCTCGTCCTACTTTTGCGCCCAAACAAACGAATCTGTACTAATCTCTCGCATCAGTACTCGTCCTGTCAGAAGGGCTTCTTCTTGAGACTCACCAAGAATTAAAATAACCCCTTTAACCCTTCAACATCGCCGACTAGTTCTCAGACACCGACCTCCCCATTGCTCCGTGCCCCTCCCCCGCACCACCACTCGTCTTCCTCCCCTTCACAACCGTAACCCACTCTTCATCTTTCCCCTTCACTTTCGCAGCATTCACCTGCTCTTCTCCATGCCGGCCATTCGCATTGATCACTGGATCGCTCTCCGCACGATGGGTCATCCCGTTCCTCTCCCCCCTCGTACCATCCCCATTCGTCAAGGACGACGCCCTCTGCAGCCCCGATCCCTGCGCCTTCTCCGTCAAGCCACTCATATCCAAGGCCTCAGGCGAAGCGACGCTCAGCTCTCGCAGCTTCTTCGCCACCTCCTGCCCGACCTCGTCCGGCGGGTCCTGCGGACTCGTATGCCACGATGACGCTGACGCCGCCCCGCTCGCTTCACTCGAGCTCGGATCGCTCACAGTACCCGTGCTCCCCGCACTCTCACTTGTAGACTGAGGGGCCGGCATCGGCGGGAAATAGCTCTGCGGCTCCGAACCCAGTTGTTGGATTTGGTTGACGGGCGGGAAGTAGCCCATTTCTTCGGACGGGCCTGCGGACGGCGGTTGAGGGTACTGCTGTGGCGTGGGCGGTTGTTGTTGCTGCTGCTGCTGCTGGATGGGTGCACCGACGGCAGGATTTGCCACGGGTCGGTGGTTCCATAGTGCACCGGGAGACATAGCAACACCTGGCGAGAACGGAGTGAAAGGAGAGAATACGTGTGGATGTGACGCGAGAGGATGGTGCATGTGTCCATATCCTGGAGGCATCGGCGGAGGGTGCTGATGATGAGGGAAAGGGTAGTGTGGAGGCTGCTGGTAATGCTGCGCTGTCGAAGCCTCGGGAGCGCGTGAGGCGTTCTGCTGTTGCTCTGGATGAGCAGATGCTTGTGCTTGGCCAGTAGGGGCAGAGGAACCCGCCGATGGCGCATTCCCTGGCAATGAAGGAACACCAGGACCCATATGATGCGGGCTCATCTGTGGCAAGAACGTGAAGCTAGGCATGGACGGCGTGATCGGCGGAAGTCCATGAGGAGTCATATTTACCGCGCCATGGGCCATCTGCATGTGGTAGTGCATAGGATGGTAAAGCGGGCTGGCGTACGGCGAAACGAGGACGGGGTGGTACGGCGAGAAGGTATGGGGCGGCGGGACAGGGAAGCCTGAAACGGATGGCGGTGGCGGAAGGGCAATGGGCCCGGGATGAGCGGGGTGCTGTTGCAGACTTGACTGCTGTTGCGATCCTTGGGACGTCGATGAGGTAGTGTTTGAAGACGGAGATGATGCACGCTGGGACTGAGTTGAGGTCTCCCTCAGCGGCTGTGGCATTCTTAACGACGTCTCTTCGCCACCAGACCCATTGACCGCGCGCTTTCCCGACTCTCTCGTCTGGCCGAACCCACCGAACTCAAATGCTCGAGGATCATCCAAAGCTCCTCTGGCGGGGGACAACGGCGAAGACGAGGAAGTTCCGGAGCTTGTCCTTGTACCCATAGAGCTCATCCCAGTGACATCCAATGGAAGCGGCATCTTCTTCAGCGACGCTGACCTGGCGAAGGAGGCGCCGAGGGGGTCCTCCAGTCCTATTGAAGCTTCAGGTTTCGAATACCTAAACGTGTCCCTCTCCGTATTCAGAACTTCTCGTTCCAGTAATTCTCTGTCTCGTTGGTCCCGGATGCTCTGCGTCGACCGATTCTGAGCCTGGCTGATCAGTATATGCTGGGCAAACGCCGAATGCTGCGCGTGGTTCGCAGACGACGTGCCAAACGAACTCTGGAACGCAGTTCCTCCAACCGGGGACTGTGGCGTAGACAGCGAGAGTGGAGAAGGTGCGAAAGGCGGATTGGGCGATGTGGCGTTCAGATGGACAGCGAAGGCGGGGTTGGGTGACAGTGATGCACTGTGTGGGGTGGGTGGGTTGAGGATGTTGGTGGCGAGTCCGCCGTACTTGTCGAAGTGGACTTTGAGCGTCCGGCCGTTGTACTCGTAGCTACCACACCGAATCAAACCCAGAACGCATGAGAAGGAGGAAACCCGTCAGTGAAGATCAATATGGGAATAGGGTACGAACTCACCCATTGAACATGGCCCTCGCCCGCTCAGCATCCCCCTCCGACGCAAAACTCACCATGCCAAACCCACGCGACCGACCATCCACACCTATTGGCAACGCATACGATCAGCCAAAACCGTCCGTGGCGTCATCCGATCCCGAATCCCACTCCTCCGCAGAAAAGCAGGTTGGACGTAATAAACGCGCGAAGGAAGAGAAGGACATACCGAGTGCGACGTCGGCGCGGAGGATCGTCCCGCCTGACAACCGGAACAGGTCTTTGAGGTCTTGCCATTGTATGTGGAACGGCAGCTGGAGAGAACCGTCAGCACAACGAGCTACTGGGGAAGACAAGGACGCACGTTCCCGACGAACAAACTCCTCCCACTCAAATCCTCGTCCCCCACGAAGCCAACCACAGGCGTAGCCACCCCGCTCGCACTGCCGTACACCTTGCTCGCTCCACGCACACCCATCACCGCCTCCTCTACAATCCCTCCCGGATACCCCGGCGTCCCCATCCGATCTGGTCTGACCTCCAGCACCCGCGTCATCCACTCGTACCCGTTGAACATGTCCACCGCGCGTCCTGCGTCTTCGGCTGTGGCGAGCAGCACTGTGCCGTACCCTCGGCTGCGGTTGTCGGGGCCCAGAGAGACATCGGCGCGTAGGACTGTGCCTGCGCGTCGGAAGAGGTCTTTGAGGTCTTGCCAGCGTATCCGGTAGGGAAGCTGCGAGCAAAATGTGAATATACTGAAGTACACAATCGGATTGAAGAACACACATTGCCCACGAAGAGCTGCGTTCTCGTGTCTCGAGGTGGCGCCGCACTCCCCAGCCGACCCGCCGCCGCATTACTCGTCGCCATCTGAATCACCGCCTCGATGTCCTCGTTGCTGGGCGCGATCCCCTCACCACTCCCACTGTGGCTCCCCATACTGCTACTCGTGATGCTCGTAGAGTTCGCGCTTGGGTTCGGACTCGAACTCCACGACGAAGTTGTGTGGCCGAGACTCCCTACTGGACTCGGTCCTGTACCCCGACTGCCGCTGCCGCCCCCTCCTGAGCTCGTACCCGGCCTCGACAACGAGAAAGGTGGTGTGTGCGAGCCTGCGGTGGCCGTTGGCCCGACGAGACTGGGGCTGGAGAAGGTGTTGGCGGCACTGGGCTCACGTGTGGCTGTTCCGGGACGAGATCCCGTTGCGAAAGCCGACGAAAACATCGGCGACGCGGCGTCCATACCACCACCAGTGCCCGGTCGTGAGAGGCTCGTGCTGCTGAACGCGCTCGGTCCAGCAAACGCGAAAGACGGAGAGCCGAGCGAGCTGAGTTGGGTGAAGGTCGACGGGTTGAGGGGGTTCGTCGGACTTATCGGAGGAGGCGCCGCGAGGTTGGGGGACGTCGAAGTGACGTTGGTGTTGGGCTTGGCGAACGCGGCGGCGATGGTGCTCGACAGCGATGAGCTGCCTGGTCGCGAAAGCGCAAGTGGTGCAGCTGTGGTGAACGACGTGCGCCTAGAAGACGGTGTGGGCGTCGGATCCTGCAGGGTCAAGCTATGTGAGCATGCGGGTCATAAAATAGCAGAACGATGCGATAGCGAGAAGAAGAATCGATGTTCAGAGTAAACATTAGAAGTGAAACGCTCCTTCGGCTAGAATAGCAGAAGGGCTTTGCACATGAGAAGCGCGAGATGCATACAGCAGATAATTCTCTGTGTCATGGCGGCCATAAACCCCCAGGTTCCCTCAAGGCCCGCATTTCTTCGCAGTGACGGACCTCTGGATGACTCGAAACATTCCGGCCACTACCTCACAACCCATACCTGACTGGTTGCGGAGGTGAGGGTTCCACCACAAAGTCGAGAGTGGAAAACCCTCTCAGCACGATTGGCACAAATAGAGCAGGACATAATCACGAAAGACGCGAGAAGTGATCCTCCCAGCTGGCAGCACTGAGGTCGAGCTGAGAGAAATGCTTGCTCGGTAGACCTTTCCTCGGAGACCATACTTCTTTAGATCTGAGCTAGGTCAGAAAGAGAAGAGGTATGGGGTATGCAGTGCTCGACGGCATCTCGAAGCAGAGCGGGTCCGTAGAGTTGGGAGCAAGGCTTTTTCCCCAGCCTTTATCCCGGCTTTCCCTTGGCGTTGAACCCCGACTGAAGATGGGTACGGTAGGGGGAATCCCCGCCGACATTTGTGTCACGGTGCACGAGACGGAAGCGCACGGGGTGAAGAAAAAAGAGATACAGCCTCATCGGAGCGAACAAAACGTGAAGACCGAAGTGCGCCACGCGTGATTTCTCAACGATGAGGCCCAGAAACGCGCTTCGGGAAGCAGCACGACCTCCGCAGTGGATGTTACGATGCCCCCGACCCTCCACCGCCCGCCAAGATCCAACCCGCCAGCATCCGAGAAGAGGGAGCACAAATAAAAGGGGAGGGAGGTACTCACAGTCTGAGAAAACGGCATCCCGGCTCAAAGGGCAACGGGCTCCAGCACAGCAAGGTGACCTCGCTGACGGCGTATTTCCGCGTTCTACTGCGTTGTTTGGGGTCCAAGGGAGATCCAAAACGCAGAGGATTAATCCGGGGGAAAAGCAGACCTGTCGACGACGACGTGGCCGACGATAGCGAAGTCAGCAAAGCGAAGTAGAGGCCGAATTATGTGTTCCGATGCCGCGGGGCGGGTATGATGGGTGCTTGCGGGCAGTTTGTAGGCGGATGAGACGAATCTGGCGACAACGGGAAAGAACACGGGCGCGTCGTCGAGGCCGTCGACAACGATGAGGAGGATGTGGTGGACGTCGAGGAAGACGATGTCGGGAGGGTAAGAAGGAAGGATGCGCTGGAGAGATCTGGCGGTAAAATGGAGGTCGTTGCCAAATGATTCGCTTCTTCCGGCCTGTGTTGCCGACTCCACTCCGCTGCCTTTTGCGGACACGACGCCACTGACGTCATCACCCCGATTTCCTGTCGTTCGCTTTACCGACGTCCGCCTCAACGGCAGCGGCGACGACGGCTCTGTTCGCTTTTCCATTTTCCACAATCTCGCGGTTGCTGGCGGTCGTCAGTCGGATGTACCCTCGACGTCGAGCGCGTCGTCGTCGTCGTCATGCTCGATGTCTACGTGGCAACTTCGCCAGCTCGACATCAAAAAGCCAATCACTATCCGGATCGCCTCAGTCATTCTCGAAATCACACCTGAATCACACACACTTCCTTCTTCCCAAGTTTCAATTGTCGCGACATATCTCCATTCTTCATGCCAGCTCCTCTATCTCATGCTAATTTACGCTTTGACATCATATCAGATAAGTAACCTGAATCACCCCATTCTCGCGTTTGCGGGGAACTACACCTGGTGGCCTTTGTTGGAAAGGCGAATCTTTGTGTCAAGTATCACTGAAAGTTGGTTGTGACCAGGTAGCAAGTCATGCAGTCATCGTCTCGATTCTACCAGGATGCAGCGACCTCATGCGATCTTGATTCCTCCATGACGTGGAAGCACCGTTTCCTCCTCCTCGGTCAGTTCATGCGACAGCTGTCACCATAGAAGCCGCGTGTTCAGTGCAAGAAAGAAGATCTTCTGCAGCGAGTACCCCTGAAAAACGCTTTCGCAATGCAAAAGCGTTTTGTGACAGCGATGACGACAGAGATGGCCCACGAGCAAAGCTTGCTGCTCCTCCCTGACCGTAAGAGTTACACTCTGTTTTCAAGACTCCAGGCAATTCTTCGGTCATCCGAATTTTAGGAAGCGTACCCATGAGATTGTGGCCGACTGTGAATTGATCAAGCAGCAACTACAGAGAATCGAGACACCGACATTCATTGCGTCATCCTGGACAGCTCGTCTACGACATCATTCGGTGCTATTCGTGAAACATCCATGATCTTCCGGGTCAGTGCTTCTTTCAAAGCAAGCAGCTCGTCTTGGGCATTAGAGAACCTCCAGGCGAATGTTTTCGCGTCTCCTAACATGTCCTCCAAATACCATCTCACTGCCCCAGCATCCTGGACGCCCAAACTTTCAATACACCGAATCATCGCAAGCCAGTCGACCGTTCCAGGATCCCTGGCATACGGGCGGGAGACGCCAACCCACTCTACCCAATACGCCACGATCGCGGCTTGATGGACACATGAGAGATCCGTGCCCCACTCCTCGGAGGTAGGATAGTGGACTCTAGGGCAGCGAAGTAATACGGAGGCCGAGAGGCCTTGTGCGCGGTTGAACGGGTAGACTGGGGTCTTCGGGATCATCCACCGCTGGAAGATTTTGGCGGATTGGTGCAAGAAGACGTTGGACTTGGTACTGTGAAGCCACGTTTCACCGTGGAGGTCAGCGATCCCCGCGACCACGTCCATAAACAGCATGTCCCGTACGAAGAGGGGGTTCTTCATAATGGCCGTTTCGATTTTGGTCGTGGCTTGGGATATTGTCGGGTATGAGAGCCAATTGAAGATGTAGTCCCATAACACGATGCGTCGTGATGTTGCCTCAAAACCTGGAATACGGTCGACGATGATACTTATCAGCGAGAGGGTCGCGCATTGGAGTCGAATGAACGGATGGTCGGGGGAGGATAGGACCTTCGGATGTGGGGCAGGAATTTTGCATACGCGTACAAGCATGCGAATCACTTTTCCGAGTGGAGGGTAGCCATGCTTCAAGATGATACGATCAATCGTAGAGATGCAGAGAAGCGCATCTGCAATTCCAGTCCATATCTTCTCTGGCTCTAGACACCCTTCGCCAGTGTCGTGAATCGCAGAAACGTACTCTTTGATGAGGTCCAACAACCACGGGAGGTCGTCGCCGCTCAAACGCCAAGAGTTGGATAGTTGGGATGCCTGCAGTGGGTACGCGACATGAATATCAGATGACGCGGAGTGGATTCCGGAACGAAGGAAGTCCGTTAAATAGGGAAGCCGATTGGGGCAGTGCTCGGATGAAATGCGACACAGGCCGTGACAGACCCGCAGGTAGTTAGTCGGAAGTCGTGGATTGCAAGGGAAGCCTAAATGCAAGAGCTCTTCGTACAGCTGTTCGACAAGCCGCGCCATCTGCCGGAGGTTGCTCTCCGACTCTGATTTTTCGTTGTTCCTCTTCAGACCAAAGCGAAAAATCTGGTCTCCCAGTACGAAATTGCCTCGGGTGGCACAAGATACCAGGGTCTCTCCCACTTTCGCCAGTACGTATTCCGCGGCTCTGATGCGACTAGACTCGCGAGTCTCTAAGCTGCCATTGATTATGGGTCAGGAAAACGGTATGTGGTAGCGACGCAGAGGGAACTCACTAATTGAGATCGACAACATTGTCGTTTAGCTGATAGCCCAAGAGCATCGCGAAAGTCAACAGGCGCATGTGCAGCACGCCACTGGAGCTTCCTGAGGTGTTGAAGACAGGATCAACCAGCGTGAAAAAGGGCCGGAGATGATCGTGGCCCGGCATGACTGGCATTTGTTCGACGTTGATAGCTTGTGTCAGATGGAGGAGTGTTCGCCGACACAAAGCTTTCGTGGTCAATGGTCCTTGGAAGCGGAAGTCGGTGAATGGCTCGCGGGATGCACCGGAACCGATGTAGAAGACAGGACGACGAAGCGTGAGATACATGAGAGTGACGATAACCCAATCTTGATGGTTTTCATCCTGCTTGCACCGCTCTGCGCACTCAGATAGAAGCTCCAGTAGCTCGGGGTGACTTCTTCTGAATTCGAATCCCGAATGGACAGTCCAGCTCCATATTTCTTCGGGGTTGAGGGTGCAGCGTTCCCAATAGACCCAGAGGAATGCGGTACTCAGAGCTACCACTCTGCTCTGTCGGCTCGATCCACCGAGGTGAGACATCCTCTGAAAATCAAGGTAGAAACACTCTATGAGCCGGTCCAGTAGGGTATCCAGTAGAGATAGTGGTAGCTGGGATATCGTCCTTCTGGGCCACCGGAGTTCCGGTACGACCTGCAGCGCATCGGCGTGCACCGTTGGGTCTGTCGACGTCTCCAGCAACCATGCGAATGCCAGCGCAGTGAGGTGGTCTGCTGTCTCGTCTTCATGGGCCTCATATCGCCTGGCTACACTCCTGAAGACGTTCAAAATGGTTTCGGGAAGCTTGCGAGAGCTGGACATGAGGGTCAACCCTGACTGTGACATTACGCTGAAACAGTTCCGTAGCAGTGCTCTGGGCGGACGCGAGTGGTTTTGAGCTTCTGCATCGGAGGAACGTGATCGTCGAGCACCGGGGACGACAATTCTCTGACCCCAGCGACCAAGAGTACTCCATCTAAATGACCTGCCGAATCGCCATAACCGTGTACGACGTCTGAGCTTCTTCATACAATTTTTGAGATTCTTGCATGACAGTCGTAAGGAGGCGAACCCTGAAGCGGAGATGGAAACGGTAGACAGCAAAGCTCGACTGAGCATGTGAGACTGTGGGGTGTAGTAGGGACTGGCCGTGGAGAAGACCGACGCGAATATGACTGTGAAGTAAAACATCGCGCCCGCGCCATTCGCGACGATCAGAACAGTAGCGATCGTATGCTGGATGGTCCACATGTATGCGCAGAGTGCTGCGCCGAACAGAAGCAGCGACGATTGCAACATGATCGGAAGGAATTCAAGCACCGTCCGGAAGTGCCATTGCTCCAACGCAACAAATTTTCGTTGCCGATTCCTTCCTCGGGCTTCGATCGTGCCGCGTTCTTCAATCCCCATGTAATGGTTGAGCCACTGTTTGCCAAGGACTGCACCAAGCGCCGCGAACAAGCTACAGGACAAGCTGGCGTATAAAAGCGACTGAACCCAGACAATCGTTGAATCTGGTCCGTTCCAGGGGACGACAGATGGAACAGTGATAGTGGTATTACCAGATGTGACGGTGCCATTGGTGAGTGCCAGAGCGATGATGTGGAGGAGTATTTGGGTATCTTGGGTGGGATCGGGAGACAGGTCGGGGCGCATCATTGCGGCAAAAGACGCGCCTACTGCAGAGAAAAGACCGGCCTGCAATGCAGTGAATGGTATTGAGGCGGATGAACACCTGCATAGTCGAAGAGTACGCACGAATATCATGGCTGAGTCCATGCTTGCGTAGTACTTTCCAAACAACTCCCTATCAAACTCCTCCGCAGTGCTGTTGTATCTTCCCCAGAATCGTGTAAGCTTGTCCACAATTTCGCGAGGAACGATATTAGACTTCTTGAGGAGGTCCAAGATCTCTTGTATCATGTGGCGGTCATGGCGCGTTGTCCTAAAAAGCAATTAGCTCAAGAAACTAAGTAACAAGATAGCTAGCCATACCCGTTATGCCCGTGGGTCGGAGAGGTCGAAGGCAATGCTTCCGGCGAAGACATCTCGACTTTGTGCACGTAAGCCGTCAAGAACCTCGAGGACGGAGCCACAGAAGTGACATCGTGTTGCAACGCTGGCGACAGAGTTCGACTCGCCTGCATCCTCGCGTTTCGGCGCTAGCAATCATGGAGGACGTCATCGAAGACATGTGGGTTTTTTCACCTGTGCGTACGAGACTGCACAGACTCATGGATGAGGCGTAATGCTGGAATAAGAGGAAGCATTGTGAAAGATCGGTTTGGCGAGTGGTACTCACTACCCAAGCTATAACTGCTGCAGGCGTCTCAGGCCGGGTCATGTGACCTCGGACTTGTCTCGGCAGTGCTGTAACTGCTGCTCAACGGAGTCTGCAGGTTCATACCGTTCAAGTTACTGAACTATCCAGCACTGTGCAGAACACTACTTTGGCTTATGCGGTGTAAACTGCTCTTGGAAATTCGACCAACCGCTGATCATACTGTGTCACAGGCGAAGCATCGCTGCAGGGGCGAAGTTTTAGTAGGCGGGAGAATTTTTTGGTTGTATACGTATATGACATCCAAGTGAGTGATACCGACGCTCCAGTGTTTCTTGACAGAGTATATATGTATTCACAGCTCTTGAACTCTGCAGGTGTACTGAAGATTTGCATAACTTGGTCCGATACCGAAGAACTTCCGTATCTATCAGAGGATCACTTCTCTCCTGTTCCTGTCAAGCCTCAGGCCTCCGAGTCAGGCTCCGTCTGTTACGGTCTTCCATTTCTTCGATGAAATACTCACATTGGACGCTGGACCTATGATATACATATCCACGCTCGTTGAGCTCAAAGCGTCTGGAATGGCTCAGACATTGTGCTCGCCATCGGCACATTCCCGTATGCACCATTCTGTCTCGCTGAGCCATCGTTCGTGACAGAAGCTAGGACGCCTTTGACCGGTACTTCCATGCAAGCTCGATATGTCCAAATTGCGGCTTCTTCTGTATTAGGGCGCCATGTTCAACGACACAGATCCGGACTGCCAGCCTGATGAATGGTTCGCAACCGCTCTATCGGGACTTCAGGCTTCAGCGGCCAGGGTACGTTGGGCTCATCTGGGCTTGCCAGGGCTTCACACTCTTCGGTCTCTCACGGACCTACACTTCTCCCCCACAGCCTTCACATATTTCGTGGAGTACATACGCCCCTCCAACAAGCCGCCTGGTAGAACCAACTCGTCCACCTTTCTCTTCAGTTTCTGAGACACACAATGTCCACTCCATCCGTGAGCGTACATCTCAAAGATTCAAGAACACCATGAACTCAAAATCCTTACCCTCATTTTGCACATCGATAGGCACCATTATCGCGTACGAGGTCTCGACTCCTGAGCGTCGGGTCGTCGTCTGGCAATATGCCAATGAATCCCAGGCCTCCACCCGTTTCACGCACGCTCTCCACCAGTAGGACCTTGAGTCCAGGGTCCGCGAACACAAGGGACAAGAATTTGACTCTCAAGCCGCTAGACGACCAAGAACTTCTCGATACTCTCCGAGATTATGTGAGCAAAGCCATCCCCAAGGACAAGAGAGGATACACTGTCGGGGAGATTCCTGCTGCATACGTTGAAGGTGCTCTGCAGCTGATTTGGGAAGTAAGCCTGATTCAGCACCTAGTGTGGCTCGAAGGAATGAACCTCTGTGACAGCTCCTACAGAAAGCTCCCACTGGGTCGGGAAGCACCCTGCTGCTTAATCCTAAGACGGCGAGGGAAGTTACTCCGGCGGCGTTGACGGGCTTAGCGAGGGAAGTGATCCGTCAGCACGGACGATTGCCCCTTAGCTTCGTACTCCAACAATTTGATGAAGGAGACCCCTCACGAGAAGTCTTCGACGCTGAAAGGATGTTTACCATACGCTTCGATAACTATAGACAGGTGCGTTTGTGCTATTTTACAGCAGCAGTCTCAGGCTGATCAGCGATCTCAGAACGAGTCGCTTGCATCAGCGTATGAGCGATTCTTCGTCTGGAAGAGGCTAACTCACGCGAATATAATCTATGTGAAAGGAGTGATGCCTTCTTCTTGGCATCCCGCAACGCCTTCTTCGACCAACAACAAATTGCCTGAGTCCTCAAAAGACGGGAAAACGATAGAGTCTTCAGGCGTAACTGTCTTCGTGGTTTTATCACGTTTGATCAACGTCAGCCAATACTTGGACAACCCAGTGGCTCAAGCGAGCCGTGGTGCCGATAAGGGCAAAGTCGTTTTCCTCCTGAAACGTTGGGTATGCTCGTATTGCTCTCCTGACTATGTAACGAGTGCTGACGTTCACGGGCATGCAGGCCCAAGAGCTAGCTCGCGTGTTAGAATACATGCATGAGCAAGACTTCATACATGGTGATATTCGTGAAGTAAGTTTGAAACTTTATCACTTATTTCGCGCAAGTTCGCAAAAGATCTGACCACAGTTTCCTAGGAAGCGTTGTTCGTCGGTGACACTGGCAGTATCTACCTCGCTCCACGTAACATGGACAACGAAACGGTCAAGTATCAGCCTCCCAAGCCAGCAAAGCATGCATCTGCGAGCTCGACGAAGGAAGGTGACATCTTTGCCTTTGGGCACGTTTGCCAACAGGTACTGTACCTTTCATGAGCTCGGTTGTCCTTCGTTCACTCACACTCCGCTTAGCTTTTTAGCAAGGCGATGACCACCGACCCCAGTCAACCTGCATTCTGGGGCTCGATCTCACCGATCATGCAGGACATCATGCGAAGATGCCAGTCTGAACGCCCGTCAGATCGGCCTTCTGCCAGAAAGCTGGTGGACGAGCTCGCCAAGCCTGACTCCGCGACCCCGGTGAGGGTGATCAACAACAAGAAAGTGCGCTAAATGTGTAATTCAGGAGTTGTCTTCATCTCGTCCAACGTAGTATGCACATGAGCTCGATAATGGCTTGTCCTTGTTCTTCAATAACCGTTAAATGTCATTCTAGGGAGTGTGTAGTGCCCTAGAGTGCCCTCTGGCTCGGCACAAACATAACATGGGACTATCATTCATCGAGCTCATCGTCCGCGTACCCTGAGCGCTGCTCTCTCAGCTTGCACGACAGCGGAAGACAAAATCGTTTTCGCATTCGTACACTCGGTGAATTCTACTTTCTGTGAGCGTATCATACAACGTATGCATTGCGGCCTACACTTTTCGCAATAAAATACGGGCCCCAGGAGTGAACTATGATCAGTCATTAGTGCTCTTTGTCACGTCCGCCTAGGTTCAAAGCGCTAAGCGCATCCACCAGACTTTCTCGCTCTTCGGAAGGGACGATATCGTCTGCACGTGTCTTGAGGTTGGAGAGGTACCACTGGACAGAAGCCACAAGTTCTTCGTTTCCATTGAGTGACCGGACCCTCTCCGCGGTGGTCTTGGCGAGTGCCGCTGACCGGGCCTCGTCTGGCTGAACGGCGCCATCTTGAGCTTCCGACCACTCGGACCAGGATGCTGCTATCAAGACCACACTATCCTTTACATCTGCCCCAACGGTCCTCGCATAATCGACCAGGCCGTGTGGCTCGAAAGCCCGGATGATCTTCCTTGCAGCAAGTGCGCTTGACTCTAAATCCGGTGCACAAGGGCGTCCCGTCATCCAACGCTTCACTATAGTGATCCAGGTTTCCACAAATTCAGGATCTGTAGCAGACGGGCCCGCCTTCGACAGAGTTATTACAACTTCGACAAAAGCCTTGTCGCGGTTGAAGAGGCGACCTAAAGGCTCGTCATTGTGCAGCGAATGTGCTAGACCTTCGGGATCGATGCGGGAGTCCTGCCAAGTTCCGGCTGGCCCACCGGACACAAGCTTCATAAGCGGTAGCTGAGCGATGCCCGAAGAAGTCAAGTCGTCTGTCGACAACTGGGCAGGGTCGACATCAAGAATCGTGCTGATGAGACGGAGTGTTGCGAGCTGCAGGCGTATGTATGGGATGATAGGGGAATCCCACGACAACTCCACGGGGACATCGAGGTCCTCTTGGCAAAGCCCGACGTCGAGAATACCCCGGAGGGCGGCAAACATGTCAGTAGCCTCAGCCAGACTGATGCTACACCGTCGCAGCTGGGTGACACAGCCATCAAGGGCGAGGACGATGTTTGCTGCGGTTGCCCACCATTTGCTGCGCTGGTGAGTGTCTGCAATGGAGATGTTACTCTCCAGTTCGAGGTCGCAGTGGTCGACGCCAGCGAGCACTGCGTCAGATGGTTTAGAAATCCATTCCAAGAGCACTCTGGTCATGCGACGTGCGTTAGATCTCCAATGAAGGCTCTCGACATCAGCGTCTTCCTCATCGCTTCCAAAACGAGACATGAATGTCCGGTAGATTCTCCACATTTTGGACAATGCCGCTGACTGAAGTGGATGGATTCCGTGATTCTGGCGCAGATCTTGAAGGGAAGAGGTGAGGAAGGTGACCCGCGCATCGAACGGCACTTTGATTATGCCGAGCATTGCGTATATGTCGAGAATCTGTTCCAAGGAGGGGGATCCGAGGTATTCCATAAAGTTTTCGACCAAGGGAAGGGCAAGATATTTCAAAGTGAGTATCTTCTCCTGTAGCAGCGGGTTACTGCGAGTGTGTCTTATGCCCAACCTTTGGGCGACTACTGGCTGCCTCCCATACGTCTCCTGCTCGTCGAGGAACACGACTAGCTCTCGGAGATTCTGAAAAACGTAGGCCGTGACTATCTTCATATCAAAATCTTCCCTGTAGCAGCGCATAATACATGAGTGCTGGTTCTGGTCGAAATGAAATGACACAACACGCACTGCTCGGTATTGAGTATTTTTGTGTCCACTCCAAGCACTGACGCATACGCCAAAAACAGTGTCCGAGGCACCTCGACTCGCGCTGCAGCCATATCACCGCAAATTTGGCCGAGAACGTGAAGAATCCTCTGCGGGTATGGATATTCCCTGGTGAAGTACTGCTTGCTGGCAGATTCCTGCGCCAAGTACAAGAGAACGCGATGGCAGAAGGTTTCAGTGTCCTCGACACAGGATGTCCGACCGCCGGATAGCTTTCCGACCCCCCACCTGTCGTAATGGCCCGGAGGGTGGACAAGATGGGGTCGGGTAAGGGTAAGCCGCGTAACTGCAAGTAAATTTCGCTGTGCAGGGTCCTCGCATTCCGAGGTAAGATGATCAAGGTGATTCTCCAGCTCAGCATGACCCCGTAAGAGCTCCACACCATAATCCCAATCCCACGACGGAAGACTGTTCGGATGCATTCTGCGTTTCTCCCAGTACACCTGTAGAAACATGGAACCCAGAGCGGCGATGGCACTCAAGGCCTCGGAGTACTCTGATTTCTCCTCGAGCCTGGATGATTCGGATCTCTGCTCGTCCAGGCTATGAGTCGTGTACTCGATGAACCTCCGAAGAACGATCGTTAACACGCTCGGGGATAGATTCACCACGGTCTCGGTTGGCCAAACAATGTCGGAGACAAGTTCCAGCGCATCTTTATGGTCTTTGGGGTCCGTTGACATCTCCAGCAGCCAAGCTATCGCCAAAGCGGTGTAATGGTGATCATCGCTGCTGCCTTGTGTCACCGTCGCCGTAGATTCCTCTTCCAACGGCAGGTGAGGCGTGACGACCGGTGCCCATCGCTGCAACATCCTCCATAACTGGGACGGTAACCAGGCGAGCCACTCGAAAGCAGCGCGCAAGTTGTCGAGCGAACTGTGCCTCCTTTCGTGTTGTAGACCTGATTCGGCGTCGAGTCGCCGTCGACGGTAGTCTGAAAACGAGGTGCTAACTGTCATAGGGACCGCGAGTCCGCCATTTCGTATGTAAATAATGCCGTTCCTCGCCCAACGCTTCCAAGGAGCTCGAAAAAACGAGCGGATGACCCAAATGATGGGGAACAGAATATAACGTCGGGTAACAGGTGTCAGCCTGTGAAAGCCATCCTTGAGAGTTTTCGAGAGAGGCGTGTGGTAAGGACTGCGTTGGGAGAGGAATGAAGACAAGATTGACAGCAGGTACAACGATGTACCCAGTCCGTTTGCGATCATGAGAGCTATGGCAATCCCCCGCTGGATGTTCCACATGTAGAGGGGAATGGCCACCGCAAACAGTAGAAGAGAGATTTGTAGTAGAATAGGAACGGCTTCCAGGACGGGACACAGCAGCCATTCCTCTAGTGCCGTGAATTTCTTCTGTCGCTGTATCCCGAGGGTACTAACGGTACCGCGCTCCTCGACAGCCTCGTAGTGGTTCAGCCATTGTATGCCGAGGACGGCTCCCAGTGCGGCGAAGAGGCTGAAGGACAGACTGGCGTACAGCAACGCCTGCACCCAAATGGAAGTGACCGTGGGGCCATGCATGCGAGGAGACTCCATGGTGCAGCTGTTCTCCAGAGAGCCTGGTGCGATAGCACAGGCAATGACGCGAAGCAATACCCTGGATTCCTCGTCCACTTGTGGGGTCAACTCTGGCCGCATCAACCCAGCGAAAGCTGCGTCGACGGCTGAGAAAAGACCCGCCTGTTTACTGTGTAAGAAACGGCTACGAGTGAGAGACGCGATACCACTTACGAATATGAGGGACGTCTTCATACTACTTTGGTACTTTTTCAAGAATATTCGGTCGTACTCCTCCGCTGTATTGTGATACTTCGTCCAGAAACGTAGGATTTTGTCCTTGATTTTGGGGAAAATGATATTGGCCCCCTCAAGCATCTCGCGCAAATCGCGAATCTCCTGGAGCAGCTCCTTGATGGCCCCTTGCCTGACGGTATCGATGAGGATATGCAACCGCTGCCAGCATCGCTATGAAACGAGACTTACCCGCCAGACCCTGCGGCCTGCCTATGCTCTTTAGACATGTTCTCGGCTTCTCTGGATGGCATGAAATTAATGCTGGATGACCTCTGAAACACTGGAAACTCGTCGCACCTCTCCAGAAGATTCTCCACAAACTTCAACCCTGTCGCGGGTGATGCAGACTCATCGAGATCGGAAGTCATCGTATCTCTATTAGCAGTGTTGTGAGCTGGACTGAGGTGAATACTATGAGGAATATTCTGCACTCACTGACTGGACGCCGATTGGATGTGTATGCGAGGATCCGCCATTGCTGTCAATCGGTACGGATGAACAGCGAAAGTCTTTGTGAAGACAGTCAATCTGAGGCAGAGCGATCCCGGCCTCTACGCGAGCATTATATTCTTCTCATTCTTCGCACACACTGGCTTCCATGATTCCTGACAAGTACAGCGTGGAAGAGCAGCCTTCTCCAGGATATATTCAGCGCTTCTTGGAAGGCGAAGAGGCCGAATCCGACAAGACACACTCCATCGGTAGACGATAGGTCCCATGAATGATGTTCTCAGCGCTGCGTGTCGCGCCAGCACAGGAGATGGAGAAGGAAAGCGCGATAGAGCCGGGACTTGGCAGTAGCGCGTGAGCGAGCTCATTGACACGAGTGTTTGCAAGCGTAGTCTGAAAAAGAGAGGTGATCTATATTATAAGGTAGATGAAGAGCGTGCTATGAAGGTTACGCACATCTTCTACCGCCCACATGCTTGAAGCCTCACTCGTGAGGGACGCGCTGATGAGTGTGCGCTAGAGACCGACATTGCACGGTACACCGAATGTTTTGACGACTGATACAGCCTCACAAACATATGTCCCAAGGTACGAAGAACACTAGGTTCTGTACCATTAGGACTGGAAGTGGTGTTGTGCCGAGCACATGAATGATGTGTTCCCAGATTGCCGCCAATGCTCATTGAACATCGCCAGCCACAGAAGCCCATGATTGAGCGACGATAGCAAAAGCGGCATATCCAAACGCACGATGGAAGAGCGGTCGAATGTCGGGCATAGTAATCCTGATGAGACAATGAGACGACGTGAGAATAGAGTTTGTTGTGACGCACCGAGAATCCGCCCACTAGATGACCACCTTGGCCTGTCTACGATACCTCTGAGACCCAAACAATTTGTGTAGCAGGAGATGAGAGCATCTATACACGAGCCCTCGTCCGGTTGAAAGCGTCGTTGTGGTGACGCGAGTCGCTTCATGTCGATAGGTTGAGCTGCAGATAGTATTGTTGAATGGTTGCTGTGACACAAAATAGCAACAGAGACTCACCCGAACATAGCTGACCATGGTCATGTAAAACAGACGCTCCAGTTTTCAGGTGTTGAATAGTTTGTACAGTCAAAGTTGTTCGGGATTTCCATCGAAGTTGGAACGTCGAGCGTTGAGGTCGAAAATATCTCGTCGCCGCGCCGCGCCGCCTAACGGGGAGGTTGTTTACTCGTATTTGTCCTTGCCGCTCGACAGCCACCAGTCCTGGCCAGTACTGACCTCAGCCTCCCGTCCGCCCTGAAATCTTGTAGCAGTCATGTAGATGTCGAGTGACACCTCATTACCAGCCTTTTCATTCAAGTCGGTGTCTCAGTGTTTGCATTTTAGGCTCCACTTCAGTCACTGTGGTAATGGCAAACAATATCGCACGCAGTGGGGTACAAAGTATTCGTCAAGCAGGGACCTCTCGTATTCTACACGCAGTCACTAATGTGTAGTCGCAAAGAGAAACCAGGCATGCCATCGCTCGCTGGTTTCTTTCTCAGCCCCGCATCCCTGTCAGTGTCGCTCAGGTGTCGCTTCATCTGCCAAGTTCGCCTCCGAGCAATTCACCAAGCGGCCAAACTGCGAAAAGTTTGCTTAACAAGGCCAAACAGATTGATGAGCTATTGGCACTGAGCTGGACATGCTGATGGTGAAAGCAAAGGCGGTGACGCGCTCGAGCTTGGATCCTGCGTTGTAACTTAGAGGCAAGGTTTGTCGCCTGGTTGCTGCGAAAGACGTCCAGCCCGAAGCGTCATCGACGAAGAAGAGAGACTCAGTTACAGCCGACTTGAGCCAGTATTGATGCAGCATCCCACTGAGCTGCACCAGCGAAGACCGCGTCCGATTCTATATTGCCGTCATCCTACTCAAATGGATTCAGGTCAGCCAACGAAAGAAAACACGAGGGCCGTACTCACTGATTTGTATGGGCTGCCTCGACCGGCCGTATTTTTTGTAGCGGATGGAGAATCCAGAGAATAAGCAGTTGAGCGGCGGCTAGGAAATGAGCTTATTACAGAAACATTGAAAGGCGCTGTGGATAGTGGGAGACCCTGTCAAACAGCTATCGAGAACCGACGAAGACGACATGTGGTGACGCGTGCCATGGGTTCGCCGTTTTGCCATATTGACGGATCGAGTACTTCAACTTCGCTTGATGAGACGATTTCCTAGAATCAAAGATTCACAAGAGCAAAAGAAGCACGGTCATTCATAACTCACCTTCCTACAGCCACAGGTCCTCACTGGGCCACAGCGCTCAAAGCGGTGGACTGACAAGACCACCGTGACTCCACTGAAGGCCATGCAAAAAGTTTTCCGCGCACTACTAAAATACATGTGAGATTTTCTGGACGTGCCTGGCAGCTCACAACGACAGGCTGAGCCCCGCGTAGTTTTCAGACAGCGCCTATTCGAGCAGAAACGTAAAGCACAAGCAATAAATGAATTCACAAAACCGCACCGGGTATACCCTAAACAACACGTCTCAATTACAGCAGTTCACTCTCCTCCATAGAGCCGCCGCCAACCTCACATCTAACAAGCATCCTATTGCAACTTCCTCACAGTTTGCGCCATCTGCACCGTTATCTGCCACCACATGGCTAAGCCAAACCCGACCAAGCCATGAAGGGTACCCCACACGACCTCCGGTGTGACTCGGTATCTGACGGACGGGAAAGTGTCAGCTTCAGCGTAGAATCGAGAGAGAAGTTAGAAGGAAAACGCACTGCTCGGCCAGAATTCCAAACGACATAGGGATGATACGTGGCGACCCGTAGAGGATGGTCGAGCATGTTAGGTGGTATATTGTCAGTCCAATTGCGAGGGCGCGTTTTCCCGGCAAGAATTCTGGAGCGCATAGTCAGTAACGGCTAGGTATATCGTAGAAACGTAGCCACGCACCAGGAAGTCCGAAGCACAGGAACGCCGCTGCACACGTCCCCAAAACCAACGCCGAATAGAGCTGATAAAATCACTACGTATCAGTATGCCTTTTCGCATGAGTGAGACGCGTCCACGTACCTTCACAAATACCAACGTTGTGTTGTTCAGTTGGAGGAATGGGAGACTGGTCGGTGTGAGCAGTCCTTGAATGGCGATAGGGATTTCCAACGCGATATGCAGGAGAAAGACGGCCGAACTGTAGTACCAAGAGTGAGTGAGCGAATGTTTTCAAGACGACACGGTCAACGTACGCTGGATGCCTCACTCGTACTTGTTGGTCGGCCATAATGCACAAACACGAGGGATAGAGTACAAGGAAGTGACAAACGAGGTGGAAGATGAAAAAACCGAACCTGAGAAACAACAAACCGCGTCCACAACGGCTGGAATTGCACCCGTGAACACGCCACGTGGACAATCTTCGGGCGGTCGGCAACGCGGAACCTTGCCACCTGAAAATGGAGAGGCACCAGATCGAATCGGGATCGAACTATCCGATCTCACACTCGGATCTGAACCTTCTCTGCCTTTTTTGGAACCCGTCGGCAAGCTTTCGGCAGTGCAGGAGTGTTCCGGGGTCCCTTGATACGTGATGTTCGGTTGAGTCAAGCCACGCAGGGCCGTCGAGGATCTGGATGTCGGTGTGGGTGTCAGTTGAGGTGATGTTCTGTGGTTCATAACGCTCAAAGACAGAACGTTGGCGACGAAAAAATCACAAGTCGGTCTTAGAAAGGAGAAAAATGGGTATATAAGACGCCTGCGGACTCGAAGGAGACCTAGCAGCTCTTGATTGATGTCTACTACATCTACAACAACAGTATACCTATGGAGAGAGGAGAGAGAAAGTACGAAAGGATAAGACAAAAGGTATTCAACGTAGCACGGATGGCTCGCCGGCAGGTTCAGAAATTATATAGGCAAGCAAGCATCGCTTTGTACAAATGTCCTGCGACATTGCATATGTACACCCACCTTCCTCACATCTCCGTCAGGATCAGCAGTCTAATCACCATCTTCATCTTCGTCGCCCTCCGGTATCGCACCAAAGCGGACAGAGCCCTTGGCGAAGATACCGCCTACAGCGGTCTCCACCGCGTCCATGTCCTTCTCCAAGTCGATCGGCTCCGCGCCCTCCACTCCAGAGTCCCCACTCGCCAATCGCAGCCGCGCCACTTCGTTCCTCAACAAATCAATCTCCGAATCACGACGGTCCACCCGCGCCTTGAGCACGCGGATGTAGTCGTTGCCGCACCGCAGGAGCTGCAGCTTGCTCACACCGCGGTTCGGGCCGTCCGCATTGCCTTTGGGAGGACCGCGTGGTGGCATCGCGCCGGGAAGCACCGGCTCATCTGGGTATCCTTCGTCCGAAGGTAGCGGGATGGGCGGGAGGAGAAGCCGGAGTTCGTCGAACGACGTTTTGAGCGAGTCTCGCCGCTTTTGTTCAGCGGCCTTGTGTGACGTCTTCCGGCCCGCTAGTGTCGGTTGTGCAATGGGGGTGGTAGGGGTAGATGCACCGGAAGTTGCATTACCGGCTGGAAACATTTCATGCGTCAGTGACCGTACTTTCAGCGGGGCGAGATGAGGACAGAGCTACGCACCTGGACGGATAGGCTTCAAGCTCGGGCTCACCAGCGGTAGGCTGTTTGCCGTGCTTTTGGTAGGATTGGACTGCATAGACACCGTCGACGCCCTCGAACGGCCAGCAGGTTTAGCCTTTGCAGTCTTCTCGGGCCCCAAACTTGGAGAAGCCAACGGCGGTGGAGCCAAAGCAGAGTTGGTACCCAGCCGCCCCAGGTTCATGATACTCGCAGGCGTCACAGGCATCAAGTGGTCCGGCGGCATCAGCTGTTGCGATGGGTGCTGCTGTGATGGTTGGTGCTGTTGCTGTTGTGGCGTATGCAGCGACATCGGGTTGCTCATGCTCGGATTGTGGCTCTGATTCCCCATCTCCAGCGGCGGAGACGTCGAGTGGCCTTCGACGAACTGCAGCGGTGAATTTGACGAGGTCGTTGATGGCGGAGCGGGTGGCGGCATGGACAAATCGACCGGCGACGGCGTGTCGCCGGGTACTTCACCACCACCTACTGAATTACGAGAACCAGGACTAATGCGGCTTCCCGGCCCTGTAGTTGCTGGGAAGACCGGTGTTGAATTCGCTGAGCGCGTTCCCCGTAGATTGGACTTCTTGCTGTTCAAGAGCGGCGGCATGGACGGTGTCATGCGGTTCGGAGGACCCGGTTGAGCACGTTTACGGGCAGATGACCGGGTGTTGGACAGCTCTTCCTCGCCGCTGCCAGGAGAGGGACGACGTTTCCTACCGCTGGGAGAACTCGACGGCGCCATCGGGCGCTGCCCGCTGGGCATGCCATTGGCGTCTGGTGGAACGTTGTGGTTGTATGCGCCGAGCCATGGACTTGTCAGAGGTGAGATCTCCGCGAAATCTAGCTCCTGGGTATAATGTGGGCTCTGGGTTTGCTGGAAGACAATGTTTGCAGGAGCGGAGTGGGGGGTAGGAGGGATCATATGATGCGGAATGAAGTTGGGTGGGACGGATTGCTGCTGTTGAGGAGGCAGATTGGACATGGAGCCATGGCTGGACTGGAGCATCATAGGAGAGACGAAGTCATTACTGTGTTGCGCATGAAGTTCGGTCGAGGATGCTATACCACTGTACGTCAGTTTGGACATCATTGACTTGGTATGAAGGGAAACGCACCAGGTGTCGGCAAGCCATACTGCTGCTGATCGCGTGAACGGTCCACCGATCCCGGCACTCCGGGAGGGAAATTCGAGTTGCCCGAGAGGAGTTCAATCTAAGCGGAGGACTGTGAGTACGCGACGTCTACAGGATGGGGCGCAAAAGATGGAGGGGAGTGAAGCGAGGCCACTGTCCGGACGGTGCGCAAGTGATTTGCACGAATGTGTAAAGCATCATACCAGACAGTGAGCGGTTACCAAGACGCCAGAATGACGTCTCCTTTCCCTCGTTCACTTGTCACTTTGCTTCTCTCCATATACCACACGCATCTCCCAGCTCTCACATACACTCCTCGACCCAAGGCCACTAACCAGACAGCAAAGACGACAGTCGGGAGATAAGACGTACCTGCTGTTGGAAGATTTGGTTCTGCAGCTGCTGCAACTGCTGAAGCTGGTTGAGCCTAACTTGCTGCTCCAGAAGCATTTGGGGTGTAGTTGCCTGAGATCCTTGGCCGCCTGACGAGGATTGCCCTGCTCTATCCTGCATCGCCATCAACTCCAGCACGTCCATTGCGACCGGAGGGTTTTGCATATTGTGCTGTTGATGCTGCAGGTTCATCATGGACGAATGCTGCTGGCTGGATCCGGGATTCATCTGGTTGTGGTACATGTCGGGGTTCCTCGCGTGCTGGTCATGCTCTGAGTGAGCTTGGTCTGGCGGGAAGAAGGAATTGAGGAAGTCTTTTTGGTGGTGGTCGTGCGCGCCTGGAGCGGCGTTCATGACGCCCAATTGAGGTTCCGTGTGAACGAGACCGGAGGCGGTAAGGACGAGGGCGGTGGGGAGTAGCTGGCGGTGGGGCTAGCTGGCCGGCGTGTGCAGTGAGCTCGACGTCGGAAATGGCGTGTAAGAGGGTGTCCTCGTCGCCGAGCAGGGCGGTGAAAAAAGGGAGAGGATGGTGGTGGCTTGGCTGAGGATGATTAGTGCAGAATGCGGCCGTTCACCCGACGGCTCAACCGATCTTGCCGACCGCCCCGTACCCCCGGGCGCCGGCTCCGAGATCATTCTTCACGTGGTGCTAATCTGCTCAACACTTGCATCTCCCGTTTAGCTCAGTTGGTAGAGCGCGTCACTAGTAATGACGAGGTCAGTCGTTCGAGTCGGCTAATGGGAACATGCTTTCCCCATCTCGATCCTTTTGTCATTTGCCGCGTAGAATAATGCTCTCTTCCTCCGCCTTCGACCTACCATTATATTTTGTCATCGCTAAATGTTTGATTCGCGCTTCTGAAAAACTGTAAGCCCTTAGCAGTTCACGACCGCTCGCCCTGGAATTGCAAGTCTTGGGTTTGAGTCGTGAGCAGAATTAGCATAAGATCCCAGCAGCCGTGGTATTTGAGCAGTACAGACTGAACAGTTACTTGTAAGAAATGTACTACTCGTTGATGTTGATGCATCATGCATCAGCTAGTCTGTCCTAAGAGCTTTTTTGCGTGATCTCGAGTCTTGCCATTCGCCCAGAAGACGACCCGACGTGTACCGCACCACAAGGATCATGCCTGCTCTCAGTCGTTAGGATCGTATTGGCCATCCTTGTATCTGCCAGTAACTGCGTGCAGCGCGCGTACAGCTGTTTTGAGGGATTCAGTCAGCGTACCGCGCACTGTTCAGTTCTGATGACACTCCCCAGGCTACTAGTGGCGAACGATATTTAGCGTGTCATGCAATATAGCAAACATCAGATCCTCCGTGGCATGTACAGCAATATGTACACCTGACGATCCCAGACTCAAATACCCATAGTGATTCCCAGAATTTGAGCCCATTACAACCCTGCACGGATGGCGTTAGAGCGGCAAACGCGCTACCGCATAGAGGAACGAGATCACTAAGCCAGAACCTGCCCGCGGAAGAAAAAGGTGAGAAAGATGGGAGCTGAGATGAGGGTACTGAACGAACAGACACCGCCTCGAAGCAATGTACCCGCAAACGGCCTGCCTTCAGGGATTGTATGGTTGCTTCGCAGAGATGCTCGAATGACAATGGGAAGGGGCTGGAGCTCGGGGCCGTGTGAAGGCAAAGGCTGCTTCTGGGCGAAGTGCGGTGTGGAGCTGTGGGTTGGCATGGGATTGAGTGGGTACCGAAGGTGTCCTTTATGTACGGCGGAGCCCCAACAAAGGGAGCGCTTCGGATACCTAGGCCAAAATTAGAATCCGAGGTGCTTGCTGCAAAGGTCACCGTGACCGGAAACCGAAACCCAGGATCGCAAATTACGTGTAGCCTGGAGTCCACTGCCGTCAGGGACATGAAATGTATTTATCCAGCCCATATCGTAGCTCCTGAAATTTTGGGCAGTCGGGGCGGAGTGGCAACCGTGCGACAGAGCGATGACTGAAGCAACGGATCGGAGCCCCTTCCTACCAACCCAACGCCGCGTAACTTGAAGTGACAGTAGGATCGAAACATCGCCGTCCTTATAATTTGGTTCGCAGTGCGACGCTGACACCACATCCTAGTTCAGCGGCCACGAAATCCACCTGTGTATAATCTTCATACCGCCGCCGGTCAAGGGAGTAATGACCGTCGATAGAGGCGCCACAGCGGTAACATAATGGTACCATGCGCAGGCCGTCACTACGACGCTCGGATTCGAAGCTGGAGTAAGCCAGTTCCAAGACGGCAGGGCCGCTAAAGTGCGTGCCAAGCATGGCTCTAGAGGCAGCCTCGTCAAGATAATGGAGCCATTTCCGTAGATCGTGGGAGGTCGCGCCAAATGTCGATGAAGTACTGGCAATAAAAGTTGTACCGCTGACACGCCGTCCGTAGTCCTTGCATCCAGAGCAAGCAAGTAGGGAGGTCATGTTCGTGAGGTCGTGTCCACGGGCAAAGACCTGGGAGGTGCTCTGGGTGACAGGACAGATGGTGCCACCCAAGATGGGAGGCGAGAGAAATCCCGGGATGGACCATACGGATGATCCAGCTCGTCAATCCAGTAAGGCGGAGGAGAAATGATCGTCGCAGCTTGCAACTCACGCTGCAGACCAGAGGCCCGCTGGCAATGAGAGCGAATGGAGCATGGTAAGACAATTAGTATTATACTCGTTTAAGATACAAGCTATACATTACGACTGAGTTCCCTGAGCGTGTGGGGCCGCATCGGATGTAGCATACTGCGCCGGAAGATGGAGCAAGAGGCTATCATGACAAACGACGTGGGGAGATGTAAAGAGGTGGGTGCTGCGTTTGAGTCGACCGCAGAAGGGATTGTTAAGTACCAAGACCACGGCGACAAGGTCGGTGTTTTAGTTCAGCGAGGCTGCGTCCATCAGCCTGATAATCATTCGCACCATACGGCGGTCAAGTCAGTCAGTCACGGCACCTCAGCTGCATACCAGGTCATGACGACTCACCTCTGAAGCGCACAACCGATACGACTGCGCGGTAGCCGCGACGCTACGGATGTTCGGCATGTTATATGCTCTTCCTGGCGTTGAGCCGCGCACTGGTCCGCTTCGCCCTTCTGACCAGCTCATCTTCCCGAGCTTTCTTCTTCAGCTGCGTGCTGCTGACTTTACCACCCTCTTCCTCTTCCTGCGCGGTCTCCGCATTAAAGGTCTCCAAGCATTCTTCCATCTTGCGCTGGATCACCTCTTCGCCGTAGTGCTTTGCCTCCTCAGGACTGACCGTCCATTCCAGATCAAAGCCCCAGCCATGGCGGCGTGTCAATTCGGAGCTTCCCACGGCCTCGGACTTGGGCAAACGAGATCTTGCAGCAACAAGAGCCCCGTGATTACGCCACCAATTCAAAAACCAGACAGCGGCGCGATTCTGGTCGACGATCCCTCCCCTACCGAGCATCCCGAGACGACGTCCCAGTACGTCGAGGAACGACTCGATCTCAGTCGTCGGCGTGGATCCAGGTGGCAGTATATCCAGATAGGCGGGCGCTGTTGAGAGAAAGGACATGTGGTATCAGCGTCTGTGTCTCAGGTGGCAGATTACGAGCGGTACGTTAATTTAAATTGGCACGTATGGCAGGTGAGAAACTAGGGGAACAAACAACAACGCACCGACAGGGTCCAGGATGTTCAGCCGATATAACAAGTATGTGGCCAATGGCTCCGCGTCGTATAAACCTTCTTTGATCCCCGCTATCATCGGCGGAATATTCCACCATGGTTGGCAGGAGCATAATGTAGATGGGTCAAAACCATCAGAAATGTTGGGGATGGCACGATGTAAGATGGAAGGTGCGTGGAAGCAGCGTGGGTCAATGGTTCATCAGGCGGCGGGTGGGAACGGAAGCGAGGACGAGCGAGATTAAAAATGGCAATTAGGCTGTGAGCTTCTGCGAGCAAGCAAGGCGGTAAGAAAGCTCACCAATGAGTGCAAGCTTGACGCCTCGTTCTGCGCCACGGTCACCGTGTCCAAGAAATGGCAGCATAACCCCTGGCGAGTCGTACGAGTATACCAAGGGATCCAACGAGAGCTTGAGCCTCGTAGACACAGTGCGTGTTTTCCCCGGGTTGGCAGATGTCTGCAAAGCTTTCGGTGTGGCTAACACGCGCGAGTAGTCAGATTGATGTCGTGAGACGGAAGAATATATGCGTTAGCCTTGTGTGGGTGGCGAGACGGAGGAAAGGGCAGCGCTTACGACCGTCAATTCCCATACTGCGCAAAGCGTTCAGCAGCGTTGATTTCCCAATGTTAGGCATGCCGACGACCAGCACGTTTGTCTCTGGTGCTTGACGGTTCCGCTGGGCAATCTCTTCATATATGAAAGATGCGTCAGTTGAGCTGAGATGCTGACATAGCTATATACGCACTAATGATGAGATTACTGAGGTCTTTAACGTCTCGTGCACGGTCGGTTGAAGAGAAAAACACCGTCTGATTCGGGTACTTATTAGCAAGTGCCCTACGGAAAGGCTACTGGGTTGCACCAAACGGATTGAAGTCAACTTAGTCCGCAGCCACTCAACGGCATATCTGATGAGTACGCACCTCAATACCCCAGCTAGGCACTAAGTCGCGTTTGTTGAACACGACGATACGCTCACAAAGGGGCACGTAAGGCTGTGTGCTGTGGTCTACCGCTGGCAGTGGCTCGAAGGCTGCACCGACATGGCCGCGCTCCCGCTGCCATTTGAGCAGTGCGTCTAAGGTGGTAGATAAGGTCAGTATTGAATGAAACCACAGACAGAAGACGGAGAGATGGAAACGATGGTGACTCGCTGTGCACAGTGCTTTTGCAACACTGTACAGCCTACGACTGAGAATGAAGATAAACGCGGCTGTGCACGGTGAAATACGGCTCATTCAAACCGAGCCACCGTCCGACCAGTGCGACCCGACGAACATCGCGGTGTCGTGAATCAAGGTTGCGTGGCCTGCTGACTTATCGTCCACCGCAGCCTCGACTCATCATGCCCACCGAAGAACGAGAATTTACGACACCGCAGCTCTGGTATCTAGCCTGCGTGTAGAGGGTCACCCGTAGTCTTGTTGGCAAGCAAATGAAAATATTTGCCAAAGCTGTGTCCCCGGCAGATAATGATTGCTCTCCAGACGACGGGCGCTTATACGGCCGCGCTGTGATAGCAACGTCTCAAAGCACCTTGAGGTCTAGAAGCCACGTAGTGCAAATACCATAGGTATCAAACAATCGTACGACGAGGTATTCGCTAGGAGTGTTCACAGATATGTGAATGAAACTCCTTGGCGTGGGTGACCCGACAGTCATCCCAAGATAGATAGATCACGACGCACTCACTTTCAAAGTTCCTGTTGATGCTGGTCAACGGTAACCGCGAATCCCTCAACTCCAGCACGATGTCCGTCCGTCGGAGTAGTCCAGGGAGGGCACGGGCGAACTGGGTCATATGGCCTGGATACCATGACGGGGCGACCGGTAAGACTGGAAATGGTATGTGGTGCAACATGACGACTTGAGCTGGAAATATATGAGACGTATCTGTGGTGTAAACGTGTCCAACAAAGGAAAAATTGGATAGATGAGATGTCGAGGGAGTGTCAGAGAGTGATATGCGACGTACGCGTTCGGGCTTCCAGCGAATCTCCTCCGTCTCAGACCTTCCACGCTTGGATTTGTAGCCCAGCAAACACGAATAAGATAACGTACTATGTATCACGTCTTGAGGGGTTGCGCAAAATGACGGGCCCGCGAAAGATATGACACAGGCGACAGCGAGCCAAAAATGGGCGGCTGTGCGAACTTCGTCCAAGTAAGGGGTGTCTATCCGCTTGCAATTTCGTCACCAATATCGGCACAGAACACCAAATCGAGCCAAAAGCGGAAGCAGAGTGAGAGGAAGTGGGCACGTTCACCAAGGTGAAACTTGTGAGGAGGAAGAGGACAACCTGGGACGATCTTGTGATCGACTCGGACCGGCGGCTGTGATCGGAGCCAGCGCGCCCGCCAAGAATTGGCGCACTCGCTTATGCTCCCGCGTGTTTAGTCGCTGTCGGCTCGTGAACCGCGTCCAGAACGGTCGTCAACAGCGACATTGACCTCATTCGCGACGGGAATCAAGCGGACGCGAGCTCATCTCAGGCTGACCACATCGACGGCAATGCTGAGAGACACCACTATCAACGCCAGGGGCATGATCCTTAAAGCATAGCATTGATAACCATGATATTGAATTGCTTGAAGATACCATACTACTACTACCTGTATCTGGAGACATAACAACCGAGACGCTAACGATGGCAGAGATTGAGCAGAAAAGTTGAAAACTTTGTACAATGAAGAGACAGCCGCGAGGAATGCACAATGAAGGAAAGTCTGGGATCCAACCAAAGTCACCAAAAAAAAGAAAGATGGACAAAGAAACGATACGATAATCCAGTGGCCAACCACGGTGGGAGTGCGTCGATGAAGAAGCCATGCCTCTACGATAAAGAAAGCGGGTCCTCTAAACGTTGAGCGAGACGATGAAGAAGGTGGATAAGACTATATCAAGGATCTTATGAGATGATTCCAACCGTAAAGTAAGGAGGGAGCGCACCTAGTTTACACCCAGCCCTCTTTGCCGACGCCAATGGCGTCAAAGCTCTTGCCACTTCGCGTCTTCCTCTCCGTCAGTACGGTGACTGTGTCGAGGTTGATGAGCTTCTCTGACGGCGGCGGTGAACCCTCAACCCAGCCCTTCCAGCCCTTCTTGCATGGGACGCGCTTCCTCTTTGGTTGCCTCGGGTAGTTTGGAGGCGGGGTGGAACTGTCGACGCTGCGACCACGATCCGTAACACTCTCGCCGTCGTTGGGAGTGTATGGTCGCTTCGAAGACGTCGCCGAAGTGGCGGAGGACATGGACGGGTCGGGAGTAGTGGGGGGAGACGACGGCATGGGGGGCGGCGTGACGGAGACCGACCGCTGCATGCTGGGAATATGGATCGCTGGCCGTGCCTGCCAGAAGGGCGACGCGGCAATGGGTCGAGGCTGCGCAATAGGGCGTGGTTTGGGGACGGGAGGGGCGGAAATCGCGCTGGCACTGGTGCTCGCAATAGCGGCCACTGACTTCTCCTTGGGAGGCTTGACCATGGAGTTCGCGCGTTTCCTCTCCTTCTCGCGTTCTTTCTCAACGTGCTTCCTCTCCTTCTCCTTCCTCCGTACCCTCCTGGCCTCCTCGTCGTTTTCGACCTCCATATATTTCGGCACGCCATTCAGCAGGCTGGTGAGGACATCGCGTGTTGGGCGCGGGTCGAACTCCCCTGCGAGGACGCCGGTCGCAGTGCGACGCCTTTTGTTCGGATAGAATGCAGACATGAAAGCAGAGTGAATGGAATATTTGGGAGGGAGGGGGGGAGATGGCGGATTATTTGGGAGAGAAAGGCGAAGAAGGAGGGATGGGTGGTGGAGCGTGTAGCGGGCCTTATAATATGGGATTGTTGTTTGTTTAAATCGCCACGGCAGCGTGCGGCCCCAATTCCCAGTAAACAATTAGGTAAGCGTGATATCCCTGCCCGAGAGTTCTAGCTCCGCGTCGCTCAGACAATTTGAGTTCGACAGGGTTCTTTTCCCACACGTAAGCCCCAAATATAGACTAGCCCCAGAACCCTCGCAGACTCCATCCAGAAATATTACCAGAAATCAGGAAATCGAAAATGGCCCGACTCAGACCCCGAAAGCACGAGTTTGAGCCGTGCAAATCCCCCATCAACGACTTTGTTATGAGTCTATCTGGCCCTGGCCATGCCAGATCCAGTCGACCCAGAAGTTGGCCAGTCGCGAAAACACACCCGCTTGCGGAAAGAACGCTGCTGGCCAGCATGGCGATGCACCTTTCTCATCATCTCGAACTCGGACTGATCAACAGGACCCTGATGCAGGCCACGCACTTTCCAGCACCCTCTCAACAAACACCAAATATTGTCAACTGCACAGGGGCTCTTACCGCCCCGTCGGTACGTTGTATGTGGTTTCTACGGACACCTCCTACTAACCCCTTCCGGCTTGCTACAGCGCCTCTCCGACATGAATATTCATGCGCACGATGCGCACCAACAACAACGCCAATCACACCATCCAAAGGGTAGCTGGGCCAATCATATGCCGAGCCCTAGCATTGCCACAGGCCTCGTAACCGAGACGCAGTTATCATGCGGTCAGTCAACATTTTTGCACGCTGCTCATGTAGCCAACTGCAGCGGGGGAATGTGTACGCTGTGTACGCTGCTCGGAGGCAATTCGCTGCAGTACCATTCTGAAGCTCTCCATTGACTCACATCGCACCGCATCAGCGAATGAGCTTCGACCAGGTATACGGACCGGCGCTGCTTCACCTCCCTCATCCGGATCGTCTCCGATATATCAGGCAACTGCAGACTCGGTTTGCGGGGGTCGGGACGCGGGAATTCCCCTGGCCTTCTGAGCTCCGACGGGATCTCAGGCTGTCGTTCTCCGCCGGGGCACAACGGTTCTCCCAACTTCTCGAAAGCCAGCGAAGACGCATACATCCTCTCCGCTGTGCCCGCCTTGTGCTATCCTTTTCATCGCATCGTTTATTGTCCTTGTCTGACTGGTATCTGAACGCAGGAAACACGAGCATCGGCGCGTCCTTATGAAGCATGTTGACGGAACAAGAAACCATGAAGCATAACGGATGACCTTGGCGCTCTCGCAATTTACAATAGCCACTCCCAACCTTGGCGACGGAGGTCGTACGGGAGGGGAACAACAGGAAACCGAGTGGCTCCATTCCTCAAAGGACTGACTATGTGCTAGTCGTGTCACTCAATCTGTCACTCCACCTATTGATCAACAGGCTCCTTCAGTGTTTCTGACCGGAACCACAACAAGGGGCTGCTTCGATATCGCACTGCTGCTGCATGACCGTGTGCTTCTGTCTCCGGTTCGTTTGGCATGGCATCTCTCGAATCTCAACTCAATCCAGGCAGACCGTGACTCGCGTCCCGTTGCGTTGAGCTGCCTTGGGGCGGTCGCTCACTCAAATGCAGCGCTCCATTTTCAGATCGGCCGAGCCCGGGACCCTTGATAGTCGTACCTTATCTAGAAACTTTTCAGGATCCATCTCATCTTGTGGCCACTGGCCAGCGATGCTGAATTCCTCGGCTGCGAGAGACCTGCGCATTCGAGATCTGGTACGTTGCCAGCGGCTCAACACAGTCCTAACGATCCCTTATGATGAGCTCATTCTTCAACGTTCCAGGTCTCCTCCCAAGCCGTTCACGCCGCACTGGCCCCAACGTACCTTAGTCCCCAACAAGAAGGTGTTTGGTAGGCTATTGGCCCATGGCCTCTGCGGTCGTCTCGATTTTCCGTCTTGCCTTCCCACACTACCGTGAACCGGCCTTGTTTCATGCAATGTTATCCGACCACAATTGCCGTATACCCGTAGTAGCCCCTTCTAGTGGTGAGTCTTTGAAATTCGTACAGAGGCATCGGCAGCTCTCTGGTCAGACAGGGCAGGAAGTACGAGTGGCGGACTGCGTCCGAGCTGAGTGAAAATCTTCGTGAACAAGGAGAGTACAATGAAGGCGCCTCAGAACCAGAGTTCTATGTATATTACTTTACCACGGTCTCCAATTCAACCGCTGACCAATTTTCAATCTTCTTAGGATCATCAAACTTCAACGCATTACCGGCAGGATGCAGGCCCTGCCTGTGTCCACACCACCCATCGTGACCGTTGGATCCCATCTTATCCGCCGGGTTCACGGCGGCAGTAGTCCACTTCTGTAGGGCCACATGAACGTGGCTACCTTCCTATCTCCACTTCTTGATCGCCCGCAACTACCTGCTTGGATACGTCTCGTTCGGCCACTCAGAAGCTTCTCGCCTTAGTTTTACGCGAAGAGAGGGTAAGCAACTTACGTGTAGCTGTGGGATATTGGGTCGCTGATCTGCAGATATCCTTAGGTGGAACTTGGAAGACGGTCTTGCCGCGATGGCTCCCCCAGATATCGGCTGTACTGTCGGATCGATCGCCACGTCCGCCTACACACATACGCGGGCCTGTTCGGTGAGCTTTACAATACTGAACGCTCGTCAGTTCTGACTGGTCTTGCACTGCAGCCGGTGCCGCAGTTCGTGAGTGGACAACAGTCGAGGCTCCCGCCCACTAGTAGTGGATGTTATACTCTGGCCTGTGTTACAAACCCAACAATTCTACCGTCATCTACGTGATGCTGTAGCGCAGGTGAGCTCATCCATCGACATCTGAGAGCTGAGCTCTGATCATGATCACGATAGCGCAATCCAGATGCCATTCCTGGTACTACGGATAACTTGCATAGCACAGCCATCCGTTTGGAGACACAGCATCTGCGCCGCAGACACTCACTGATTCATTTTTATCATCCTCGGTTGTCGTGAGGAGCACAGAGGTCAACTTACCGCATAAAACGATTCGATGGCTAAGCTACAGACCCTATGCTGGATCGTGGCTTGATGCCCGCTTAGGACCCAGACCTTCGTCGTTCTTGTCGTAACAGGGCCTTAGAAACTCAAGAATCTCCGCGGTTTTCCGAATGTACCATGTCGAAACGCTCTGACGACGGACTGTGTCCATCTCCGGTATGCCTGTCACCTCTTCATTACAGTTCGTTCCGGAGCTCATTCTGTCGGCGTCTAATAAAAGCTCTAACGGTACCGATCTCTGTAGAGGAAAGAAAATCCTCACTACAGCGCCGCCGCACGCAGTATCGTCGAAATAGCTCTGCGACATATTCTGGTCCTGCTTGCTTCCCTTGTGCTTAGTTTCTGGGTCAACAAGTATGAGGGCGCTTTCAGGGCGCCTACGTGGCCAGCCCCGAACAAGATCACCGCCGCGCGGGTTGTCAGGCCACGGCAGCTCCATCTATCCATGGTCTCCGACTCGATACTGCCGCACCGAAGTCTCCCGCTTCGTGAATCATTATACTGCCGTCATTTCTGACTCTACCCCGCACTCGCACTCAGCGAGCCTGCGCTCAGAGTCAGGGTTGATGGAACGGGATGTGCTCTTTGCCCTTGGTACCCATGGCGCAAGGATACAAGTCGTTTCACTCAAATTTTAGGCGTAAGTTTCATTGTGCTTCGATCCCTACTCATGTCCTCAAGGCTTACTTGCCAGGGCGAACCCCTGTTTGGTACGTTCTTTGCTTGCATCAAATTCCAAGAATGCAATGTCATGCTCACCGTGTCAAAGGCATCCTTCAACGGATCATCATCGCGGCGCTGCCTCTACAATCAAAGCCAGCGAGCGCCGCTGCGTGCGCTTTCCCCGCATACGACTCAAATGAGCCGACGCTATCATGCATCACGTTGAAAAAATGCATAACGAACGTCATCCTGTCGATCCCTCCGTACAACAGGCACACTGCTTGCAAGGGCTCTGCGGGCGTATTTCGAGCCACGAGTGGCCTCCCCTACCGCCCTTCCGACTACATGCGCGTCAACAGTCCAGTCCATTGGTACGGTGGGCCTTTAGCCGCAGGTAGCGTGTACGACCCTCTAGCATTTTGGTGAATGACAAGTTCGAAGAAATTTCAATTTGTACCGCAAGCGAAATAGGATATCGACATGCCCTCGGGTACGAAATGACAAATATACTCGCTTTGTGGATACGACTACTAAACGTTACTCTCAGGCATGAGAAGAAGATTGCCTGGAATGCATTCACATGTTCCTGAGTTGAAATGCCAGGACTAGCCTACGAGACGGCGCATCATCATCAGTCAAACTGCCCCCCTCACGCTCCAACGGAGGACACCGCGTCGCTCATAATCATTCTCTCAGGCCTCAGCGTCTTGAAGACATCGCAGCGGTGCTTCTCCCTCCCAGGTGTATTCAGCCGTTTTAGTTTTCCCAAGCTCGTGCTACGCCCGCGGTCTTTCGCGGCGGACGACGCAAGTGGATCCTGACCGGCTTGCTGGTATGCTCACATGCCTCTGACAGCACTACAAGGCGGGACATTCTTGAATTATATTCACGGTACTCACAGGGTGTCTGTCAAGATGGACGATCGCTGGGCTTGCCTCGTGTCATGCATGCTATGTCACTGCGTGATACCAGGACGGACTCGCTTTTTCTTACGACGGCCCCAGCAAAGCTGCGTTCTACTTTGCCTTTAGAACTCGCAGGACCTTATGTTTCATGACGTGCAACTATCTAGCCGACGAAGCCCGTGTTCGTGTCTGCCTCATTGCTCTTGTGTTGAAACCCAGCTTTACTGCCGACACCTCCGTCGATTATCCGGACCTCTCGCAGGAACAATGTTCCCAGTCACTTTGTATTCGGTCGATATCCCGAACCTCGACTGGCAGACACGTTTCGATCACTTACTCTCTTCTGACGTCGTCATGACATAAGCGCACAACATACAAAAGACATACCGCAACGCGGACACGGTCGCCTATCTATATCAGCATGGAAGCAGGGTGAACACAGGCATTATGCATGCCCTAACCCTGACCCTTTTGTATTCTTTCACCCGGTGATTGTCTCCACGCGGATTGGGTGCCTTTGTCGTTTTTCGCTTCTGCAGGTCTGAGTCTGATCAGCGAGGCTAGAGTGCTGGGTTCTTGTCCAGTAAAGGTCGTGTACGCAAACGTGTATTTAACTTGCTTTACGCGGAACGACCTCCTGGTATTCAATGAGATCCACGTGCTTTCCCGCCTGTTCTGTTTCTCCCCTGAACCACTTGGCGAGCCAATCTCAGTTCAGCTGCCCCTCTTCTGCCCCTTCACTGGAGATCGGGGTGACTGCGCGTAGTCTGAGCGCATCGGCTAGCTTGCGGACATTCATTCACGTCTAGGATCATCGGTATACGCGCTCAGGGCTTCGGGGTCCAACTAGACAGCAGCCGAGGGCGGCGGGATCGAAACAAACTAAAATCCGAATATGATCAGCGGAAGAATGAAGAAAGATAAGGAAAGCAGCGGCTGGACATATATCTGCCCACTAGGTATATACGTCGAGCGCAAAGATACAACGTAGAGGGTGTGGAATAACGTTGCGAGCCGCGCTGCCAATGCCATATGCATCGCTGTCCCTTCCAGAGGCGCTTATCCGCCGGAGAGCGTGTTCGCCCGATCACTGCAACCACCACCTCGAAATTTGAAGTGCGAAGCAAGACATCACAAGAACAAGTAGTTCACAGAGCAGTAGAAGGCAGGTTGCATGCACACCTCTGTCCATCGATAGTCTCATAATCCGAGCTATGAAAATGTCCGTAGATGTCATCAGCAGCACTTCCATTCCTTCTCCCGCTGAACGACACGGTTATCGTCCTCTTTCACGGTCAAAATGTCGGCGGTGAGTGTCCACACGCCGTACAAATCACTGTGAAATCCAAAAAGTTGGTCTCTGACTGTATCCCAATTTTTCTTCCCAAAGTCTGACCTCCTTTGCAGTGGCCTCACTGACGTGGGGGTCCTCTCCGCGTATTTTCTCGCGCAAGCAGAGATCACCGTGAGTCTGGGGCCAATTTCTGCCCAGTTGCTGACGCATATACGCCGTAAAGGACCTCGCACTGCGTCTTTCAAGCGCATATATCCATGCGAAACCGCCGGGGGAGCTGCCATTTGACGGAGACGGGTACAAGATTACCGCAAGTGGGTAGACACAGCCAGTGACCGCACTAAACCAGCCTAACGGCATATTTGTCTTTCACCCGCAGCACGAAGGAGGTGGACATACGGCAGAGACAAACTGCGTATGATGTGGGGCGACGAGAATATAACGCCAAGCCGGTACAAATGGTCCTTCACGTTCGCGGTCAAGCCTGGAGGGAGGTAGCGGCCGGTTTGTTCGATGGCTACGCAGTCCTGAGATTATCGTTGAGGACCAGTGTCCACCCACTCAGAGACGAGGTGACCAAGGGGAGCGACGTCGAAGTAGTCAAATGCTCGCTCAGGAATTCGGAAGTGAAGAGCGTAGCAGGTACAGCAGCTAATGATACAAATCCTATAACGATTATATGAGGCATAAAATACATGCGAAGGCTCACAGCAAGATTGACCGGTATAATGGAAAGCGCGGCAACTTCGAAGCAATCCGCCAGTCTAAGCGGCTAGAAGTCCAGGTAGTCCTTTCCTTGGGCCCATTCTGATCCTCCGGCTGCGCCTGTGCCATACGGGTCATCCGCCACGGCGCCGCCAGCGTCCTTCAGCGAGAACTCTCGCTTGAACTTGTTTTCGAGAGTGACCATAGTACCGATCAGCTTGGTGCATGCTTGCTCGAGGATAGCAGTCGGCGTGATCGTTCCATCGGTCTGGATCTTGATGAGGAAGTAAGGTTGGAGGGGATGTGGGACTTTGTAGCCAGCGAAAAGAATTTGGGGCATCGAGAGTAGTTGACTGATGCCCAAGGTCAGTGGACGTTGAGGCGAAAGTTGTATCAGAACGTACGCTCGGATAAGGTTGCCTAATGTATGATCCTGCTTGACAACTTTGATCGTAGCGGCATTCGGGATCTTGGTGTCCTCGATAACCTCAACACTGTGGCAAAGGTTGTTAAGACACCTCTCGCCGGCCTTCCAATACACGTGAATGCACGCACGGACATTCCTCCTCCTCCAAAACATACAGCTCGTAGCGCGGCGGAGCGTTCATGATTTATCTATTGTGAATGCTTGTAAGAACACTTGCGGTGAACGTTGCACGGATGGCCAGATCGACACTCCTCAACCAGCTACCCTCTTTGCTCTCCTTCTTCCAGCCTCCACACAAGCATCCTTCTCGTAGAAGAAGTCTACTCACAAAGTAGAACAAAACTGTAGACAAAACAATTCGTCAGCGAAGGCTCAAATGCGTCGCAGAGCGGAAAACCAAGTTCAGAACACGAAGTGTGATCATTTGTGAATCATTGACAATAAATAATGGCACAAGAGCCAACATCATGAAAGTATAGCGAAGATAAAGACTCACCTCTAACACAATCGATACGAGGGCGCGGTTCAGATCCAACGTCGACAGCGACGACCACGACGACGAGGATGAAGGAAAAGTCGCTGAGGTCAGAGCGCATGCACAAGCGCCAAGCGTGTTGTGGCTGATTTGTTGACAACTATTTGGGCGCATACGCGAGCGAGCGCCGGACACACCACCGAAACGAGCAAGGACTGAATCAACAGGTCCTCCACCGACACAACTCCCCTCCTCAAGGTCAGTATGCCCATCCTTTGCACCTCAATACCGATCCCATGCGAATCTACGTATCTCTGGCTGTCGAATGGACGTCTTTTTGTTGGAAGCGTTGGGCGAAACGATGCTGGATGGATTGGAGTCGAGATGGATGACACTTGCTTGGGCGGGATGAAGTGGGATCGGATTCGGGGGATTTTCAGGAGCGTTATGGACGAAGGTCGCTAACGATGCATTCTTCTTTACTGTGACAGACAAAATGCCTACACGTCTCAGCAAGACTCGCAAGCACCGCGGCCATGTATCGGCCGGTCACGGTCGTGTAGGAAAGCACCGCAAGCATCCTGGAGGTCGCGGTCTCGCTGGTGGCCAGCACCACCACCGGTACGTCTGAGTTGTTTACCACTTGCAACCATCACACTATCTGACGAAATGTCGTTCTTCCCTTCTCCGAAATTCCTTTAATCCAGAACCAACTTCGATAAGTACCATCCTGGTTACTTCGGTAAGGTCGGTATGCGCCGATTCCATCTCACCCGCAACATGCACTGGCGCCCCATCATCAACGTCGACAAGCTGTGGAACCTTGTCCCCGCGGAGGAGAAGGATGGTCTGACTGAGAGCTCGGATGTCGTCCCCGTGATCGACACCCTCCGCCACGGGTACGGAAAGGTCTTGGGTAACGGACAGTGCGTAGTCGAATTTTTCTCATTCAGGAAAATTTAGAACTGACATTCGGTTTCTTCGCTTCCAGGCTCCCCAAGCTCCCCTTCATCGTAAAAGCACGATTTGTCTCCTCGATCGCAGAGTACGCTTCCTTTCACTCTTACTATCTCTAACCCCATTTCTAAACTCCTCCTTTCGCAGGCGCAAAATCAAGGAGGCCGGTGGTGTCGTCAAGCTGATCGCTTAAACGCTTTTCTGTTTGATATATCCTGTACTTCCACCCTCGCTTTCTCTGTTTTACTCTGCATTACCCACGGCACGAACACCATGCATGCATTATGACACCAACCAGCCCGCCCCCCGTCAACGCACGAGGCTTGACTTCCTATGTAATCTATGCCTTTCGTCAAATCTCTTTGCTATGCAGCGCAGTGTCTCCGGGAAAGGACTCGTGTCCGATGAATTCAATGCGAAGATGAAAAAGTTACATTCTGTTCATGCAAAATACTCGCCCTCTGTTGTTCTGGTGTCCTCGCCGTGCGAGGAAGCTGAGAAATCGCACAGCACAGTCGCGACTGACTCTGAGAGTAAAAGAGGAATGGATACACGTATACTACATACGAAACCGGATCATACAGGCTGATATCGAGGAAGTGGGGCATATACAAGTCACTAAAAGCGTCAGCGAGAGCAGGCATATCATAATCCATACACAGGTCACAGTACAAGGGAGAAAAAGGACGACTGCCATAACCATGGTTCAAAGAGGGATGCGAGAGAAGGGTGGGGGATGCAAATGGTGTGGAGTTGCGGAGATACGGGGGTGGGTGGTATTAGAAATGGACACCGTTGTTCGAAGTTCCAAGGGAATATAAGACACCATGAATGTGAATGGGATGAGAGAATAGATACAACAAACCATGCCAAAGAGAAATCAGACATTGGCAGCGGCCGCATCCTGCTGGGGAACGTTCCGTCCGGTCCAGCCTCTCAAGAACCCGAACCGAGGTGTGTTGGTCGGCGCGTTGGTCGTGGAAACACTGATCATTCCGTTCGTGTTTATAACACCAGTCGTCGCGTTATGTCCAGTGAGGTCGGCGGAGTAGCGGTCCAGCATATCCTTGGAGGGTGCAGTGGTGGTTATACGCAAAAGTGAGGTATATGCTAGCAGTAAGGAATTAGATACCGTCAGGAATATACCGTGAGAGAAACAAACGGTCGAAACTCACGTTGACGGCACACCGGGCACGCCCAGCCCTTCGCCTTCCTCTTCCTACGCGTTGTCGTCGGGATATTAGGCGTAGGCACCGCAATAGGCTGCGGCTGGGGCGCATTCGCCTCCGACCCACTCGGCGCAGGTCCGTTCTCGTCGCCGGTATGACCATCGGCATTATTGCCCGTCGTAATATCCTCCTCTCCTGGAGCGGCTCCCTCCTCCGGCGGCGAGGGCACAGGAAGAGGCGGCGTCGCGACGGTCTCCGGCGCGTCGCTGTGCGTGATCTGCCCGCCCGCGCCGTACTCGATCATGTTCACCGCACATTCGCGACACGCGACCAAGTGTCTGCAGGGAAGGAGGACGACTTCGCGTGGGGAGGACAGACAGACGAGACACTCGGACGAGGGCTCGTCTTCGCCGGAGGGTGCGGACGGAAGAGGGGTCAGTGGGGTAGTGGGTGGGTATGATGTGGGTAAAGGTGCGGTATTGTGGGTAGAGGTATTTGAGTTAGAAGAGAGGCCGTAAATTTCATGCAGATGGAAGGTATGCAAGCCGATCTATGCAAGGCGGTTGAGAATTGAGCAGCATGCCGTGACAACGAAGCAGACTCACGGTGGCTTCACGCTTGACCACTTTGACGACCCAAGGTCGGGTATCCTCCTCCGGTTCCTCACCCTCGATCGCAAGCGGCGGTCGGCCAAATCGAACGATATGCAAATAAGTCGCCTGCTCGTTCCTCACTTTCAACGGCTTCTCATCCGCATCCAGTGCCGTGAGGGTGATCATGACCTTCACCCCGACGTCCGTCTCGTCCTCCTTCGTCTCCTTCGGCTTGTCCTCTCCACTGTCCGCAGTCTCAGCGTCCACGACAGCCAACGCCGGCCCAGCGACGTTCCTGTCGTGCCCCTCGCGCTTGCGGAGATGGAACCCCGTGAAGATACCGCTCTTCGTCGGCCGAGTAGACGCGATGTCCGCAGTGGAAGCTTCGGCGGGGGTAGAGGTTTCTGAGATCGCCTTCTCGAGATGGTGGTCGCCTGCTTTCTCAGAGCTCCCAGGGACGGGGGAAGGGGTCTCACGCGCTGCCTGCGGTCGATGCTCGAAACGCCCGAGCTCTAGCATGGCACCCTCTTCGAGCTTGAGCTTGTTCCCGAATCCGCCGTCGGTGATGGCCTCAAATACTGGAAGTTTCGTGTTCTTGTTCGACAGTGAAGACTTGTCGGACAAGTGGTGGGAGGGGGAGAGGACCACATGGACCTTGATACCGCACTTAGGAGCGTCACAGTCGTACTCGAATTCCAGACCGTGGTGATGATGTGACTCGACGTTGTCAAGATCATCAGATGTCGCCGGTTCCAAGGGGGAGAGTCGAAGTGTCGGCCGCTTCAAATTCACGAGAGCTTGAAGTGTTGTGGTAGAATGAGCGGCCTAAATAAGGTTAATGTCAGACCAGATTCACATCACCCGTGCGCCGACGTCGGTACCCAAGCGGGATTCAAAGCAGACCGTGAGTTACGTCGATGGGGACGTCCCCAACGTTTGGGATCGACCGTTCCCATACGGACCTCATTTGAGTCTCAGTGTGCAACACCTCCTGCGGAGGGAGCCCCTGTGAAGTGCGCACCGACGACAACCACAGAGCGTACGACGAGGATCCAAACGCACCTCTTTGCTCTTTGCTATCCATCCCTTAACCACGTCCGCCGTCAGCTCATCCTTTGGCTTTTCCGGGTTCTCCGTCCAATCAGGACCACCGGTCACGATACCAATATTTGGACCGAAGAGAGTGTCCTGTTTCTTCTTAGGCTCATTGTTGTTGACGTTGTTTCCGCGGTTGTTGGTATTGCCAGTAAGGTCTCCGAGGTTGAGTACCACGGCACCCTCGGCGTCGTTGCTCATTGCGATGGCTTGCCGCGAGGTGTGCGAGTCAACTCTGGCGACGTATGGCGCTTGACGCAATGACCACGCTCTGTTCCTGCTGCGATCTATCGAGTGGTGAGCAACGACGACGGCGACGAGCAACGAGCAGCATCGGACTCACACCAGGCGTCGAGTGAGGGCATCGTCTGGGACGATGAGGACGAGAGGGAGAGAGAGGGAAGAGTTAAAGCGGAGGACGGGCGGAAAGGCTAAACTTGACCTCGGCAGGCGCGGATTAGTCAACGACCTTATCGGGCACCTCGGCACTCACGCTCGACTGCGCACTCACAGCTTCATTTGTCTTTGCTTCCTCCTCGACAGCAACCGCGACTATTTTGGCTCTCGACAATTGATGTATCTCTCAGGAAACCATCGGAAAAGTTCGTTCAACAGCAGACAATCGACACGAGACAGGCAAAAGTCACCACCAGGTACATTCAGTGCGGTAACAGGTTCTTGTCAGCTACTACACGACGCGATACTGGTGGTTAGCTATCTGAACATGCTCTCCGGTCGGAACTTTTATCCGAAAATGTAGAGCATGTCTGTCGTGCTCATGATATGTTTGACATCATCCTCCTCCGCAGGCACCGGCGTTCCAATCAACAGCCTCAACCGGAATGACTTCGTGGGATCTGTGGCAATCCGAATCCGATCCTCGATGTATTTTGGGAATCTGTGGGTGCTCGTATGTGCTCACGCGGATCCAAGTCTCCAAGGAAAAACTGCGCAGCATTCTGACATACTGTTCACAAGTTCAAGAGTCCTGCTGCTTTCCTCGCTTCGTATGCAGTTCTGCGTCATCCGGGGTCGATCAATCACCAATCTGAATCTTGATCTCGAGGCGGTCCGCGTCGACCCTTGCCCATCGTCGAGCTCGAGGCCCTCATCACGTTCATGACCTCCGAGGTTGGCCGTCGGCTACAATCTCTCCGGTGAGTAAATCGGATGTTGTGGACGCAAGTCGTGCAAGCCTGAGAGCCTGCAAGTCTGCAAGGAATCGAATATATCATAAACCGGGAGTCTCAGTGGCGTCGCAGTCGTCTTGAAACTAGACAACTTAGAACGTGGCTAACGTCAAGATACGCATTGTAATTTGTATACTCAGTGAACGCAAAGAAGCAGCTCAAATGGTGCATAGTGTGTATTAGAATTGTGGTCTAGTAGGTATTATAGGGTCTATAGTAAGAGAAGTGTCCCTTGCCAGAAGGGAAATGGTATAACGCCGATAGCCCCACCCGCACCTCCTCAAATCATCATCCTCTGTTCCAAACTCAAGTGCTCCGTCTCAATAGGCATGCTCGTCCTCGGACTCTGCAACGAATCCAGTCTCCACTCGCCTCTCAAGTGCTGATAGATAGTCTTGAACGTCGACACCGCGCCCTTCTCCAACACGAACGCAATCATAGTCTCATACCCCGCCCCTCCACCATTCGGCATGCTCATCCTAGACTTCGCCGACATCCCGCTTCCGCCGCCGCCGCCGCCAATGAGAGGCGAGAGCGGGCTTTGAGACATCCGCGGGGTAGCGTTCGACATCGTCGAAGGCGTACCGAGGGCAAGGACGAGATGCTGACTCTGGCAGCTGGAGATCTCGACGCGGAACCGCATAGCCTTCTGTACGAGCGTCGTCCCCTCATACACGTCGTCCACGCGGCACTTGACCGTCATCCATCCACGTTCGGCGTTATCTTCGAGAGCGATGACCACGCCGAGCTGTTCCAGAAGTCGCGCGATCTCGTGCCGTGTGGCGACAGGGTCGTCCAGGGAGTACAGGACGTACGACTGAGGCTTCCAGTGAAAGAGGTTCGAGAACCAGCCTTTGAACTCGCCGACGACGGGGGAACCAAGGATAGCTGCGGGAGAGCTCATTGTAGGAGAATTAATGGAAGAGAACACCGGACGTTTCTGAGACATGGTAGGCGAAGCCAGTTCAAGCATTGGAGCTATGAGCGCAATGAGAAGTTATGATCAGCTACTGTGAGCAAACGCTACAGGTGATGACGTACGTCGACTCTTCCTATCCTTCCTATCTTTCAACATTTGGTTCGCAGCAGGGTCCTTAGAGTAGATAGTATTGCCTTGATCCCTCATGGGCACGGAGGTCCCGAAGCCAAGACCGCCGCTCTCAGTACCAGCGCGCTTCCTGCCCGGGATGACGTTCTCCTTGTCTTGGACTTGAACCTGAGGCTGGACAACGCATTCCTCTTCATCAATGTCCATATCCACGACACCATCGTCCTCCTCCGACGCATGGTCCTGAGCTTGGGTAGACGCCGTAGGCTGAATGACGAATCCAGCAGGAGGGCTGAGCGTCATATCCGTATCGTGAACCGTAGCATTCCACGTCGCAGCTTGCACGTTCACCATACTGGCGTAGTGGTCGAAGGTCTTCTGCAGCTCCGCGTCTTCTACCTTCGGCGCTGTGATCATAGGCAAGATGGGCGGTTGGACAGCCTGGATGGGTGTGGGTGCATGCAAGATGGGTGGCAGGGGAGAGCTCCTGCGGGGCGTAGAGTGCTGTTGGGGTAGAAACGTAGTGGGCCGCTCGAAAGTGGGAGGCAGCGATCGGCCCGGCTCGGGAGGTCGAACAGAGACAGGTCGAGTTCCGTCACTGGAGCGCGGAGTGAACAGAAAGGCAGCATTGGCTGCGTTCAGAGGAGGTGCCGGAGACGATTGCGGTCTAGGTCTCTGAGGCCTCGGGCCTATGGGAGAAGGCGGGTGATTCCTCGACGAAGTCCGCTCGGTGGGAGCAGGAATAGATATATGCATAGGAATGGGTCGAGCTGGGGAAGGCGTGCGAGACGGCGGATCAGGCGCGGCTCTGGTGGACCTGAGCTGTTGATGACCAGACGATCCGGAAGGAGGAGCGCCGCTAGCAGCGATGTTAGTACGCAGAAACTTGGCACGACCTCTGGGAGCAGCATATTGTTTCATGATGATCTTGCCGGGCACGTTGAGCATATCGGTAGCGTCCAGCAGGATACCGTGTTCTTCCATGGCGCGCTCGCGATGCTTGAGGAGTAGGAAGTAGAACGCCTTGGCGAGGGTACCGTGTCCAGCGGGGCTGAGCAAGTCACCCTTGATGCCTTCGAAGTCCGCATGACGACCCCAGATAACGCAGAGAGATTCGAACAGGTCGCGGTCAATATGAGACGGAGACGGCAGAGGCTGAGCAAGTTCGTGAACAGAAGGCGCAGGGACGTAGGTAATGCCGGGAGTAGGCCCTTCCAACCACGGATGAGCAAGTATCTCCGCCATCTGGGGGTTGCGTCAGCAAGACCACAACACGGACGAATGATCTACTCACAGTAATTCGTTTGTGAACGTCTACGACAAGCATCCGCGACAGGAGATCCTTAGCGAGAGGGTCGATGTAGACAGGCATCTCGTATCTGCCAGACTTGACCTTGCTGAGAAGCGTTCGCACATTCTTGTCGTCGAAAGGAAGGCGCCCAGTAAGCAGAGCATAGAGGATGACTCCGCAGCTCCAGATATCAGTAGCCGTCCCAGTGTACTTGTGTCCGTTGACGATCTCCGGGCTGGCGTAGTGAGGACTACCGCAGCTTGTCTCGAGCTGCAGCGTCGGTGGAGCGAAGGCTGCCATGCCCCAGTCGGCAATCTTGATCAGAGGCGGGTTCAACGAGTGAATGAGAATGTTCTCTGGCTTGAGGTCGCGGTGGATGATGGAGAAGGTGTGGGCGTAGTTGAGGCCGTAGATAATCTGCTTGAAGTAACCGAGAGCCTCCAGGGGAGGCAGCTTCCCGCGGTTCACCAAGAAGTCGAAGAGTTCCCCGCCTTCAACGTACTCCAAGATCAGGTACAGCTGCTTCTCGCCCTCGTAAACGTCGAAGATGCGCATGATGTTGGGATGGTTCATCAGCTTCATCATCGTTATTTCCCTGTCGATACCAAGGCGCTGCTTCTCCGATTTGGCCTGCGAGTCGAGAGATGCGCGAGAGTTGACAAACGGAGCGAGAGGGAGGATCTTGACGGCTGCTAGCTGGCCTGTTCGTCGATGCCTGGCGATCTTGACGTGCCCGCTTGCACCCTTCCCAACACATTCTCCAATAATCCACGGACCAACGAACTTGGCGTCGTCAGGGAACTCGAACGCGCCGGTCTCCGCTGAAGCCTTCTCCTTCTGCCATCGGGTTCCAAGGGGTGTCTTGTATTTGACTGGGGGCGCGCGGGGTGGGGTGATGTCGACCGGCATAGTTATGTTGAAGTAGAAATAGTTATAAGAGATGTAAGATATGAAAAGAAAGTAGGAATGTCGGCGGTGTCGACCCAGGCGACAGAGGAACCAGGAGGAGAAGGTCGAAGAGGCCAAACTCAACCTCACGCGTCCAACTGGGTGATCGGCAATACCCGTGAGCTCCGCCTTGATATTTAGCACGGAGTACAAGCTCCGACGGCCATGCCGAAGCCCGGCAAGCTGTCCGCCCGAGTCGCCCGAGTGAGCACGCGGTGGGTGCTTCGACTTGAAGGTACAGAATAGCTCTCCCACCTCCATCGTTATCCAGGGTATACTATAAACTACGACAGCGTCCGAATGATGTGGAAATACAGAATGCAGAATGGCCGTGACAGATACGAGATGTAAAAGGGGATATAAGATAGCAATAGCAATAAAATGAGGTAGAGCAGAAAGATGAACACCAAGGACGATGCTATACGAGGATAACGGCCAGGAGGAGAAGCATCAGCACAATAATCAAGATGATAATGCACCAGCCTGACTTCGTTTCTACACAAAAGTAAAGTGGGTACTCGACGTCATACGAACAAACTGTAGTAGCACATACCTTCAGTCTGCCGCACGAATTTCTTCATTCTTTGCATCGCGCTGCTCAGTTTAGAGTCTGTTCGGTCTATGCCTTGCTCGAGATCATCCAGCATTCTAGAAACAAGCTCCGTGAGCTCTACGTCCTTATGGAAATAACACAGGGACGTACTCGTTATGTTCCCCAATCTCCTGGCCCATGAGACCTGCCTGTTCCTGCAGCGTATTCAGTGTACCCGCAATAGTGGTGATAGTCTCGTCTTGCTGGCGAATCATCATCTGCATAGTCATAGTCAGCAGATGAAATGTATTCCATACAATAGGATAAGACAAACCTGCTGCTCCTGCCGTGCCCAAGCTGTCTGGTCATCATCCGGTGGTGGTGACCCAGGCGCACTACCGCCCCGACTTGAGCCTGCAGTTGGTCGAGCATTCGAACCATTCGCTCGTACACCAGTCTCCAGTTCCGCTCGCATAGCCTATCACGATATACGCGTCAGGTCTTCCGGCAAGCAGACGAAGGTCGCAGCTAACTCACCTCGATCTCATTTCGGACATGGCCAACGTATCGTCTCCGAGATGCTACCTCGGTCTCCTCCAGCCCGAACATTCGCGGGCCCGTCTCTTCAACTATCCTTCAATGAACACCGAGTGTGTGAGTGTTGCATCTAGCTACGCGTGAATGTTCTACGTACTTTACACTCTCTTCTAGGTCTTCTAGGTCTGCCTCTAGCGCTGCGAGTGTTGCTTTGAGCTAGAACCGAATAGAAACAAAGTCCCAAGTCAACATTACGACCGTCAATGTTGGTGAATGTATATGCGCACCTCATTCCGAGCCCATGTCAACTCCTCAGTATCCTCGCGCGCGGTACTTCGTATCCGGAGGTGAGACGAGCGAAGCGTGCTTGCTGCCTGCAGTGACGACTGTATTTCTTGCTGTACAGCATGGTATGGGTCTGTCGACATTCGCGTGGTGATGCGCCGAGATTGATATGAAAGGCAGAATGAGTGGGTATTTCTCTGAAGGGTGAAGGTAAACAATGAATACTACAGTGACGGAAGGAATTGAGAACGGAATAGCAAGCGTGGGAAAATGAAACGTTGCCGCAGCGGCGCTGTGCAGCCAGCGCTTTGCCTCTTACCCTCTCCCAGTCCCAGCTCACACCCATATTGTCGAGCATCGCTAGCATGTATATTCTCGCCGTTCCGAATCAAAGTGAGTGAATTGATTTCATGCTCGAATCTCGTCTTACGCAAGTACAGGAACACTTCATCCGATATTCGCTTTGAAGGAATTTTTTAGGATGACGGATGACGGACTTCGTCACATTGGCGGCATACTTTCGAAGTTGTCAATGCACGAAATTCTTGTTCAACATCCTGCACACTTCGCTGCTCCCAATGGCATACCTTGCAAATTCCAGTCCTCTCCCGAGGCCATCGGCCTTTGCGCAATACGAGTCGCTCATCGCGGAAATTCACGCTTCCCCATCGCTTTGCAAGCCACTAGTTGGACGGGATATGCTCGGTCGTGTTTACCCGCTGCCGCTCGGAAAAGAGTAGGCACAGGTAGCTCTTTGCACTGAGATCGGCTCTTGCTCGGAAGCCTCTTGGATCATCTCATCCTCTTCCACTTACCAGAATGACTTGCCATGACGACATCCTCAATCCGGCCGAAACATAAGAATAGCGACAATTCATCCCAGTCTCAACACGTGCGTTGCGCTCCACAACATCCTTGCTCTCTACTGGATTTTTTAAGGGTTCATGACCATCCCCTGCGATGCTATTTATGTCTCTCCAGGTCTATAAATAGATGCTCGGTTTTACTTCGTCTTTGCCTCGTCAGTACACCAGGACATTCAGTGTCTGCAAGCCTATAAAATGGGACTTGCTACTCAGCTTGACCCTCAGGATAACTCGTCCTGATCAACATCAGCTCGTCAGCACAATGAAGGCCATCGTTGCAATTCTCGCCGCTGTCTCAGCTCATCTGGTTGCAGCTCACTGTAAGTTTGCCACGTTACAATCACACCTGTCGTACCTCTCATTCGCCTTCTTGGCAGATACCTTCCCGGATTTGGTCATGAATGGTTCGCATCTTTCGTGTCCATCGATGCGACCCTAGCTAACGGTGCCCTGTCGCGCTTCTTACAGGCGCAGCAACTGCTGTACGTCGTTTTTCTGTTTGTGCGTGCCGTACCGTGCTTATATACAATTCTCTCTCAGGATTGGGAATACGTCCGCGAGACTGCCAACCACTATTCGAATGGCCCGGTGAGTCAAGGCAAACCCTTCTTCCAAGACAGAAGGGACTGACGCATTTGTTTGCTGCAGGTCACTAGTGTGACGGATCCCGAGTTCCGCTGCTACGAACTCGACCTCCAGAACACTGCTGGGGAGACTCAAACTGCCACTGTCTCAGCAGGCTCTGTCATAGGATTCAAAGGTGCGTATGTTCTTTGTCGATTATGGGCTAATGCTGACCTCTTATTCGCAGCGGTGCGTTACGATGTATATGTCCATGCCACGACGTCCTACTGACCAAGCCTTCAAGAATGGCGCTATCTATCACCCAGGAGTAAGTACACTGGATGCATAATACCGATCCCGTCACCTCACGGAGTATGACCAGTACCTCTCGGCTTACATGACCCCTGCTGTCCCGGCCGCCAACTCTCCTGATGCAGGTACCGGTCAGACCTGGTTCAAGGTTTGGGAAGATGCACCTGTGTTCGATGCATCCACTAGGCAGTTGACTTTCCCCTCGACTAGTGAGCGAATCTGTCTATCTTTCTTCGTACTGTTGATATTAATAGAATTTTCCAGGTATGACGCAGTTTACTTTCACCATCCCACCCAGCCTTCCTAGCGGCCAGTACCTCGTCCGCGGCGAGCAGGTATGTCGCAGATAGTCAATAACCGAACTTCAACCTAACAACACCGGTAGATCGCACTCCACGTGGCATCCACCTACGGAGGTGCCCAATTTTACATCGGCTGCGCGCAGATCAACGTCGTCAACGGTGGAGATGGCAACCCCGGACCACTCGTTTCTATCCCCGGCGTTTACACTGGCGTACGTCTTGGGCTGCTCACAGCACTTGTTTCTTATCTGAATCCTCATAATCCATCTCACCGTTGGCGTCCCTCCTGCAGTACGAACCAGGCATTCTTATCAACATTTACGACCTCCCTGCGAACTTTACTGCTTATCAAGCTCGTAAGTCAACAACATGCGTCTTTGATCATGCTAGAACCTGGTACTGACGTACCATCATAGCCGGTCCCGCAGTCTGGCAAGGATGAAAAGTCGCAGGTGGATCCCAGAGAGAATATGACTCTCAGTTTCCTTTCGGCCTTTTCGTTGTCGCTGCGCATCTGCTTCTCTCTTCAAACCGACTTCGATTGCTCTGCCTGGTATCAATCTGTACGTCTCGCGTCACCGATACGAAATACTACTGTGTTCGCTACAAGTTGTCGGCCACGTCCCACTCCTCTCACTGCTACTGGAGCGATTGGCTGAGGGAGCGAGTAAGAGATGCCTTCCAGCTGCGTCTACTCGACAAATCATGCATCAGTCTGTATCCTCTTTCAGCAAGTTTGTCACGGCAAGGTAAGCGTATGCTTGAGAAGCTGATTGAGTCCGCCCAAAGAGCCTTCAAATTGAAATTCTTAGTCAAGTCATTTCCGATATTCCTTCTGGCAACAGCGCGGTCGAGTGCGTTTACTTGAGATGGCGAACGGTCATGATACGCACCTCAAAGTTGCCACAATTGGTACCCGCGAAGCCTTGCGAGTTCAATATGTGTTCTGTCCTGGTTCTGTCCGGGTCGAAACCCGAGTGAGTCGCTCTCCAACGGCTCTCCGTTCGGCTCGCGAGGATCTGCGCCAACTCGGCCAATCCCGTGCTCGCGGGAGTATTTGCAAGGATCTCGATCGGTCTTGCATGATGAAGTGGAAAGACATCAAAGCTCTCCCAAAGCCGCTTTCCCAGCTTTTCAGCGGTCATCTGCTTTCTTCCCATCGAGACCGTCATAGAGACCCCCTCGTTCGTTCTCGCGAGTATGGCGCCCTGCACAGGACAGAAAGTATGCTCTTAGCCTTGAAATGTTGGTGCCTCTACCGCCGGAAAGAGATGGATTGCAGGGCGATCCGGCTCACTCGAGAAACAAACTTACCGCCGGCATCAGGCTGTGAGTGCAGGTACGACGCTGACATCAGCCACCAATGAAACTACATTTAGTCTAGTTGATCTAAACACGCACTCCCCGCGACAACGGTTGGACAACAGCCTATAATTCGAGCCCATGCGGCGGGCTCGCGTAAAGATGCAAAAGCGTGAGGACAGAAGATGACAACGGTGTTTTTCTTTATCAACCACGACTTCCACCTCCCCTCTGCTGCCAGCAGATACCTTGGATGGGCCCGCTCGACGGGCAGTAGCTATCGCTCTCGCTCGTTCTGCGTCTTGGGGCGTCGTGGAGTGTTGACTTCATGTCTCCCCCGCAAGACGTCGCTGATCTGGTCCGAACGCACAGACTCATTTTCTCGAGCTCTGGTGAGTGATCTATACCGTCAAGTTCTGCTTCAGCTACTGACGCTTGTGATGCGACTCGAAGCCGCAGGGACGATGCTGCTCCTTTTCGACACCCTGATCAGTCTAGATGACGAGGTAAGATGACCGATGATTCATTCTTGGCCTCGACTGATGTATCGTCGCAGGTCGAGCTGGTCTGGCGGTTGGTCGCGTGCAAAATTGTGCGGTTCCATGTGTTGATCTTAGGCGCTTTAGGTCGTCCAATACTCCACCCAAATTTCTTTACTTTATTTCACGATATCTTGGACTCTTTGTCCAGATGTAAGTTTTTTGTTTATCGCGTCTCTATTTGCGCTGAATGATTCTGCAGCATCTACTTGACCGACGTCTTTCCGCTTTAGTACGTCCAATTTGGCCTGTCATGGCTCCGAGTCTGAGCCACGGTCGAACCGATGTTTACTATTCGCCGCAGCTGTCCAACTCAGCTGTACTTTCGGAGCGTGTATGTATCTGTTGTATCTTCACCAGAGCCATCGCTGATAGGGCATCAGTGCTTATACAATCTTACATGTCAGCGTTGAACTAAGTCTGATGATCCGGATTTATGCGCTCTGGGGTCAACAGCGGAACGGTACGTTCACCGGGTCATTAGAAGAAGTCGCTACCTCTGATGCTGCCCGTTATTCGTCTGACTGTTAGTGGCCACATTTCTTGTACTGACATGGCTCTGTGAGTGCACTGTCCCGAACGACCAGGATAGGATCTCACTTCGAATACGCAGGTGAACAGATCGTAAGCATAAGTGTTGGAGTTCTCCTGTTGTTTCTGACCGGGGAGTTCAGGCCAATTTCACTCTTCTCGCTCGCGCTATATGGGAGATGGCTCAGCACACCACTCCTATTCCGAGCGATTGGCTGGTCACTGGGTGCTTAGTTGAATCCGTTCCTTATTTTTTCAACCTTTGCTGGTACGTTCCTCCTACCTTGTCGGCGTATTCAAATTGATAGCTTACTTCTTACGTCGGAAAGGCTCCCAGTTCTTCTTTACGAAAGTACGTCGCGTCGTCTTCCGTCCTTTACACTGTCTCATATTCCAATAGCATTGCTCTTCTTCATGAGCGCGTACAAGTGCCTTTCTTTCAGACCATCTGACAACACACCGCTCCTCGTTCGGCTCTTTCGCGACGGCACCGTGATTTATCTGTGGTAAGCATAGCGCATTCGTTTGTCATCGGAGACACAGTCTGACAGAGTGTATTTTCAGGATGTGTTGTAAGTGGCGTCGGTATCATCGACGTGCTTGCTTCTAACCAATTCAGGTATACTCGTTATATCAATTTTTTCACAATTTCACCCTGAGTTCATCAACAGCGCTATAGTCGATACGTGAGTGCTCTTCCGTTAATATTTTGATGCATGCTAACATTTCTTACAGATGGATGACCTCAGTATTCTCCATGGCTGTGAGTATTTTACGGTCTCCTCGACTTCGGGCGAGCAATAATGTATTTTGAATGCTTCCAGGGTTCTCACCTCATGCTGAGTATCCGTCGACTCGCCGCTGACAGCAAGCGCAAGCAGCTCGCTACGCCAAACATCTCAGTCGCCATACCCGAATTCGCCAGCCCCCAGGAAGCCGCACTGTACAATTTTGGCTCACTCTCATCCCGAACCTGCGACCTACCTCCGGGCGCGGATTACGAGATGCAACCACTTGCTAATCGTTCTTCTGGAAATAGACCCACTCCCTATAGGCGGAACCCTCAGATCAACTCGAGCAACGAAGGGCCACCGAAGCTGTCGTTGAACCTTCCTTACATTCGTGAGCCCCTTACAGAGTTGGAACGGGTCAGTACGGCGGAAGAGACTGCCGTTGCTGCCGTCTATTCGGAGCCAGATTCTCATCGATGGCGATACTTTTTTGCTCGATGTCCTATGACGTTGAATCGCGATTGGTTAGATGACTGGGGTACTAAGACCTGAGCTATGTTGATACATTTCTTGGATTAAGCTGATACAGATCCTTACTATGTCGATACCCCGTCGTCTCTGAGTTTTAACCATGGTTGGTCATTGTGAGTCTTGACGTGGTTCACGATCACCAGAGATCCTGAAGAAAGACCACCCCTCGACATATTGACATGATTGTGAAACGAATAGCGGTGGGATGACATGCATTGGATTCGTGCGGCAAATGGGAGAACGAATTTGCAGTCCAGAAGGTGGCAGCGAACATGGCATAAAACAGAAAGAAATGAAGTATGTAATGAGTGGTATGCAGTGGGTGAGAGCTGCCCTCCTGATCATGAATGACCGCGGTCCGTCATTGTAAGGATATTCAATGATTCAATATGACACCGCAACAAAGAAAAGCTGAGAATCCAGACACTCGATATCACATACTTAGCTCATTATACAGTTAGTACATTACAATAGAATCGTCCAGTGGTAAATGAACACTAGCACAGAAAGTAATAAGGATAACATGCGACCGTCCTGCAGCGGTTCTACTGTTGCCCCCAGACTCGGGGCGGATGCGATTGAACGAAGGGCGAAGTTGGAGAGGAGACTCTCACACCGTTAGCCGGAGGAGACACACCGGGTGCGCCGGATCCAGTAACTGTGAAATGGGAGGGTGACAAATTAGTGTACGGAAAGTTTGACGGGAAAGTCGTGGTTAGCGTGGACGGCGCTGGTAGGGAAGGTGGTTGAGGCGAGGCGAATGGAGACGGGTTTGCAATGTGATGAGAAGAATGATGACTTCCGAAAGCTGGCGAGTGGTTCGGATTGAGGGAAGCCATAGGTGGTGGTGTGATGCCCTGAGAATGCGAGCCAAACTGGGGATGCATCCCTTCCGGACGGTAATGATAAGTGCTTGGACCAGGCATACTGAGACTCTCGCTTGCTAGTCCAAGACCATCTCGAGAACGGCCAGCCGTAATGCTGTTGAGACGGAACCTTGTCTCCATACTCTGGCTTTGACCTCCCAGAGAAATTGGCAGACTGGACATTTCCAACATTGGGGGTATGCTGCTTGAACCCGCCACTTGAGGCAATATGTCTGAAGACAAGACCCTAGAACCTGGATATGCCGCGCTAATGTCTTTGTAGAAAGAGCCCTTGGATTGATCTGGTGTGATAGATCGACGAGTTGCGTTCGCCATAATCTGGTCCAACTTCATCTCGACACTGTTCGCTTTGTAAAACGCGGTGATCTGAGCCGTGGTCTAGAGGACATTTCAATGTCTGGCAGAGTTTTCGTCATTAGAAGATAAGTACCTTAGTGGGCAATGACGCAGCTATGCGCTTGAAATCATCACCGAATCGACCAAGAAGCGAGATTAGTTGTGCTGTGCGCTCACGCATAAGACTCGCAGATTCGCATGATAACTGAACTGGGCTCACCTTTATCCTCATCTGACCAGGTAGCACTTGCGAGGGCAAACTTCTTTCTACCACCATCCACCTGTTCTGGAGTCTTCGCATCCAACGGGGCCAGCTCGGCACTTGTCATCACAGGCGTACTAGAGGTAGTAGTGACGGTGCTCTCAGCCACCTTGACCCGTTTTGACCTCCGACCCCGCTTAGCAGGCTTTCGGCCGCGACCCGTTAGACTCAAGATCTTTAGGCAAGCAATACGACACATACCTCTGCTTCGTCTGCCTCATCTTGTTCAACCACAGCTACCGCTCGTGCGGCAGTGACCCTACGCCTCTTTCTTCTTCCTTCTGGTTCGGGATCAGGAGTTGGAGTCGGCGTGGATCCCGGTGTATTCTCCGCCAAACCACTAGCGCCCCTCCTATTGGCCGACGACCTCCTCACCAGCGCACCTTCTACTGCAGACACCACACTGACTGGTTTGGGACGTCTTGGTGCAGGCGTGAGCACCGCAGGAGTATGCTCCCTTGAGAACTCTGCATCGCGCTGCAGGATGTCTGATAACAGCGCGTTCCGACGATTCTTCCCCGTAGCACCCCTCCCACGCCGCTTCTTCCCATGAGTGAACTTCGCAACGACTTTCCTGAAGTCGATCTCGTGCTTGTGGAAATAATAATAGGTAACACACTGCGCTGGTGTCTTGAGAGGTAAAAAGTCCGCGATGATACCGAACTGCTTCGGGTATGCGGCATACTTCTCCAAAAAGATCCGCTTCTCCTCGTTCGACCAATCCCACAGGCCAGTACGTGGCGCGTAGAATGCGTCTGGATCGTCAACGAGGTTATTGGTATCGTCGAAGTTATGAAGGTGTTCTTCCATTCCGCCCTTCGGATTCGTATCCACTGAGATCATGTCAGGAATGACGGCTGCATTTCGCGCTGCGAGGTGATTGGCGTCCGTCAGCTCCTCGATCCCCAAGTTCATGATGATCTGCTCCATCTCCAAGTCAGAGCGTACCGCGTCTCCGAGGGTTGCTGTTGACCGCCGCGTCGTCCTTCCGGGGTTCTGAGTCGCCTCTTCCATAGCACCAGCTTTGGCGACATCGTCTAGTTTCGCACAGTGTGCTTGCCAACGTTCATGCAGTTCTAGGTATTCCTGACGTAGCCTAGTGACCTTCTCATGCAGATCTGCTTGCCGTAGCGCAAACCGTGCCTGGAGAGATGGTCTCACAGTATCGTTGACCGTCTGCCGAGCCTGTGAATGCTCGTCGTCCATGAGCTCATCCACAACGTCACGAGGCGGGGCCGAATCCTCTCCTGAAGCACCGGATGGTCGTGATAATGCGTCTTGCGTAGCGGCGGTCGTCTCGTTCTCTCCCAGCACGGAAAGCACTCGCTCTTCACGAGTCTGACGGCCGTTCTGAAGGCGCATAATCACGAACATCCGTAGCGTATCTTGCATCGTGACGGGTGGAGGAGTAGGAGCAATTGAAACATCGTCCCCAGGCTCTTCGACAGTTTCAGTGACAGCGGTAATAGCAGGAACAACAGCGGTAGCCTTCTGAGATCGTCGACTAGTACGCACAGGAACGTGCTCGCGTAGTTTACGCCCAACAGGTTCCAGATTGTCCGAGTCCATGGCAGGAGTGCCAGGTGCGCTGGGTTCCAGGGAGTCGACAATAGGTGTGACGGGCTCAGGAGGCTCAGGAAGTTCAGGCTCTGCTGTGACTTCCGCTTTCGGTGGAATGACGACGACCGGCTCTTCAGGGAGGATACCAGGAGGCGGAGTTGTCGATAAAGCTTGGAGGGTAGATTCTCCTGACGCATGCCTTATCGATTGGAGGGTCCGTGCAATGGAAGGTAGCGGTTCATGTCTACGTATCCAAGGCCTCGTCGCTGATCTGGTAGGTTCTGCATAACGAATTGTGAGGAGTTCAAACCTGACAGCAAGGTCAATAGACTACACTTACCTGCACTCGCCGCCTCAGGGCTGCTAGGTGACTTGCTCGCATCAGGAGTGGGGGCGCGCGACAACTGATCCTCGTCATGTGGAGTAGAAGCAAGACTATCTTGCTCGTCGAGAGGAGGCGCATGAGACGACTGTCTTGAGAAGTTCTCGCGGGAAGGTAAGTCATCTCGACGTGAGGAAGGAGATGATACATCAGAGGCTTGGGATGGAGCGCCGCGCTCATTCGAAGGACCTATCGATGACATACTTCCTTCTCGTTTCTGGCTAGAATAGGCTTCTTTGGGAATAAGAACAGGTTCTCGTCGGATGCTTGGACTGAACGAGCCAGATGGTGTGCGTGAGTGGTAGCCCCAGGTATTAGGTCGAGGAAATCTACTATCACGAGGTGACCTCGCTATTGGTGCGGTTGATGATTCGGGCCAATAAGCTTCTCGGCGTTGAACAATGGTAGGAGACGCAGGGTTGAATGGACGACTGGGTGATCGACGAGCCGATCGGTCATCGAGGTCGTAAGGTATAGGCCTCGAGGGGATGGGAATACCAGCAGCATCTCGTCGGTGATCCGACGATGGACCACCAAAATTATCACCATCCCAATGCATTGGACCTGATCTGTATGCTCTATCAGAGGGAGAGCGACTGACAGAGGCATAAGGGGTGCCATTAGTCCTGGCGACATCTGGACTGTATGCATGTCATTATGGGATTCAGATGCGAGTCACATAGAGGTAACTCACCCATCCCAATGATTCGGAGGAGGGGAAGGTGTCCTTCTCCAAGCACCTTTCATCGCATGAGGCGATGACATACGTCTAGGTTTCCCGTCACGAGGCTGCTCCCACTGATCTCCTGCATTATGTGCCTGCTTCCAGCTGTCCGACGGCTCAAACATTCGCTCCGCCATCGTGTCTCGGGTATCTCGCGATGTTCTGGGCCAAGTAGCATCATATGAAGGATCTGAGGGAATTCGTCTCTCGATACGTGGAGGGGATTCAAATCGAGTTGGACGAGGGCGGATATCTTGTCGAGGGAAACGCGCTGGAGGATACCGGTCTGGTGTGGGGGGCCTGAGGGAAGGGCCTGCATGATCTGGACGCCATGCTTCCGCGCGATATGTGTTGGTGTAGCTCATGTCTCCTCGATAGGATGGTCCTGCACGCGGTGGACCATAGCGTTCATAATACGGGTATGTAGGCGATGGAGGGCCAGCGTCGACAGAATATGGTGGTGATTCAGGACCGTACTGGCTTCCCTGAGAGAAACATAGCATGTTCGCGTGAGCATAGCATCTGAAGTTACATAGACGACTCCTCTTTACCTCAAAGTCTACCGGGTTTATTGGTCGCCTTGGTTCAAACCGGTTCGACATTCGGCCGACAGAAGCGACGTAGACTTTGATGGGAGTCAATATAGAGTGTCAAGATGTCGATTATGATGGAAAATGAAAAGAGGGACGAGGTATGTCGAGGAGGGATTTGTAAAGAAAGTGTTTGCGAAAGACAGCCCGAGTTGGCACTCGACAGCGGTGCCACATTTTCAGCTGCCGACATGCTCCGATCCAAAATGAGATTCAATCGGGAAGCCATTGCCCGATCAGGACATAGACGCCCAGGACATTCTTACACCGTCACCGTGTGTACAACGCCCACTCTGGTCTCGATTACTCAAGTACATGAGATTTTTAGAACACGTCTCGGAACATCCGGTACATCTCTTTGAGGTAAACTGCTCGGACTGTAAGTCGAATCCGCTACCGTCAAACTGAGAGAACTCCGTTTTCGTCTTTTAACATTTTGTTTTACTACTAGGCTACTATCGTCATGTCCATTCGCCTACCCACATATCCGTCGTTACGAGCAAGAAGATCATTATCCCCTTCTCAGCTAGCGACGCTGCACCAGCTTATATCATCTTTGCTACAACAATGCCTTGATGTCCCCATCGCCAAGTGCGACATATCGTCAATCTTAGCCTTCCTGTCATCGTATGCTCAGGACACCGCGAGCCGAGTGCTACAGGATCTCATCTGGGCCAACGACAATTTCGTCCTCTCCCCTGTTGAGAAGGCTATCAAGCATAGAGTATTCTCGTTAGCTCAAAGGACGGCTGCCTTCAGTGACTTCCAGATTCTGTTGGATTTTGCCGTTGCTTACGGGAAGAAGAATCCACAGACGATCCGAAATCTGTTCACGGCTGCGTTTTCGCAAAACCAATCCGGCCTTACATCTCAGCTGACAGATGAAGTTGCTCCTGCTTTCACGGCTCTTTTGGGTTCCACCGATCAAGGTCTCTATGGTGTCCGCAAGATCTCTCACATCATCTTGGCTTGCCTTCGGCCTTCTCCACCAGAGATCAGACGCATATTTGCGCGGGACAAAGCTTTCTTACTCGCTCTTGCAGCTGCATACGATCAAGGTCTCTCTACCGTGACCCAATCGTATGGCGGCCTAAGACTCACGGATGAAACAGACCGCGAGGCAGACGACTGGGAGCGCATCCTCCTGGAGACCAAAGTAGCCTTGATGGACTCCTTCCACATCCTTCTCCGCGTCCTGTTCGACGATATAGCTGCCGTCCCAGAGGCTGGCTCGGCACTAGCGTCGCAGTGCGAGCCTGCATTCGAGATCGTGTTTGCTCTGCTGGAGCTGCCGCAGCCGCAGCCACCCCCTGGTAGCAGCGCCATCCCGCTTTCCCCCACACCATTCCTCAATCAGTCTTTGTTGGCTGATTACCAACATTCGTACGATCTATCACGCACAGTCGCATCTGTTTTGCGGAAGGCCGATGACGCCAGAACGCAGGTCCTCGAGAGCGCTTTACGCTCTTTGGATGCCGCGCCCAACGATGGAAATCCAGGAGCCTTGAAACTCATCATCAAATCCTCGGGCGTTCCTCCCGGAATCGACTACAGAGGCCATGGAACCCAGACTGCGTCCAAAGGCAAAGAAAAAGCCAATGCACCACCTCTTCTGAAAGCCGACCCCGTGCTAGATGCTGCCGTCGCGCAAGTCCTCGACATCCTTCCCGACCAACCTCCACATTACGTGCGATACCTCCTCGGTCACTCAGACTATCCTTTCAAAGGTAGCGCAGAACGTCTTATCGAAGCCCTTTTTGAAGGAACTGCGCCTCCTTTGGACCACGTAGAAGCTAGCATACGGGCCGCTGAAGCAGCAGAATTCGAGCACACGCCTCAACCGGTTCTTTCTCAGGATGACTATGAATTCACGAAGGAGAGAAGGAATGTGTTTGATGGTGTCGCAATGGAGCCGACACTTCTCAGAGTCGGAAAGAAGAGGTAATCTTTACAGTGAGGGCCTAGTCAGATCCTACATTGATGTCCGTTGAATCTGCAGTGACCCAGCAACGATCCAGGACCGCGCCTATATCGAACAAATGAAAGCCGACATCCTTCGACGAGCAGAAGAGGCATCATACGAGGACGACGAAGACGAAGACGAAAGCAACAAAGAAGGCGGACGGGACCTCGCCTTTGAAGACGACCTCGACGCCGAATCTAGAGTCAAAGTACGCGACGGAGAAGCAAGTGACGACGAAGAAGGTGAGGAGGCAGCAGAAAAGCCACCTGCTGCACCGGAGACGATCTTGGAGCTGGCATATATCCGTGATCCCTCACTCTTCGATCGGGATGCTCAAACGAGGAGGAGCAAGGGCAGGGACGAGCTCAGGATACAAACAGGTTGGTTTAAAACTGCATGTTTGTTTAGACCAATGCCACTGACAGTCTCTTTACAGGATGGGCGGACGAGCAGATTGAGGGATGGAAGATCATGCTGGAGAAGAACGTAAGTCCATCCCTCAAAATGAAGCTTCGATATTTGACCGACTGCCATTCTAGCCCAACAAAAGCAGGATCCTTCAAAAGCACGAATTCACAGGGAACAAGCCACTCTCACACGAGGAGATGCAAGCCGAAGCTTCGTCGTCTCAATCTCAACATCACGGTCGAGGTCGCGGACGAGGAACTGGTGGGCGAGGGCGCGGTGGCGGACGTGGAGGCGGTGGCGGTGGCGGCCGCGGAGGAGGAGGTGGTCGTGGTGGAAGTGGCGGTGGTGATGGTGATAACGCGAGGGACAGAGCATGGAAGGACCGAAACAAGGCGAAAAACGCCAACCACAATAGGAAAGCTGGACACGACAAGAAGATGGCGCGTGGCGGTGGGCCGAGCTGAAAATTACGATTAATGTATAAATCAGGCGTTTGTATATGGGTACAAATATCACTCTACGTGCGGTCTTGCCGTCGCAGGCGCAGCTGCAGGCCGACTTCGAGATCGTTTCCATGCTAGAAACTCTCTGACAACAGCAGCAACGAGTGGAGCTGCGATAGATGCGAAGAGCGGGGTATACACAGCATATTTGTGCTCAGCGGGAAAATAAAGGAGAGCGAGCATCCCAGGATTGAAGAACGCGCGTGAGGCCAACTTCAGTGCCTCGCTTGAGTGTATCAGTGCGTCTGTGGATGACGACGCAGAGAACGCAAAAGCCTAAGAGGATGGTGAGCGCGAAAGTGGAATGGGAAACAATTGACTTACCTGATCAAGCTCACTCAACGAATTTTGTACATCGCCTTTCACATCCTGTCCAACAGGCATGTTCTCAATCTGCCGAACTAGTGCCACAATGCTCTGTAACGTCTCTTGAGTATCTTTGACGTTTTCGTACGTCCGCCGTCGGACTAGTCGATCGAGTTGCTCGTCAGAAAAAGAGACGCCGCCCTCATCGTCTGTTGCACCCAGCAGTGCAAGCAGTTGTTGGCAAAAGACAGAGAAGAAGGGCTGCAGAATGACGGAAGACAAATGCGATGTTGGCTCGTTGAGGAGAAGTATCCCGCCCCATTGTGGTAGGATGAACGCATTAGAGTTTAGCGGCCTGTCTGTACAAGTGTTAGAACCGATCCAAGGCTCGTTGAAGGTGTCCTCACTTTCGCCATCCAGTATGTACAACGGCTTATTGTTCGTGGAGGGAACAAATAACACAAAATGGAGTACAGGGTCATTTGACACACTGGAAGCTGTGACTGGTTCAGCCAAAAGCGCACTTTATGATAAGATGCTACGCACACAATGTCCACTCTGCTGAGTTCACGAATACCGTCAGATCTTCTTGCGTGAGCCCATGTATCGTCCCCCCACCCTCTTCAGCCGTAACTGGTTTGAAAGCCAATGGTGCATGATATTGGACCTGGCTTTCGACCGTGAAGTTGTGGAGGATTCCGAACCTGTCCAATGTAGGACGCAGGTATCCTGTCTACACCATCAGCCTTGACCAGCGAAACATTCAGAGAATAGGTAAACTCACGTTCCATGGCATCCTCCACCTCCCAGGACATCGCTCCGTTTCCCGACCCCGCATTCTCGTTGAGTAACGTGAAGGCCAGCCTATACTTCGGCGCATATTTGACAACTCGATGTGAAGTAGTTGCAACGCTTGGTGGAATTATTGGCCACTACATCCACACCCTCAATATCGCGTCGCTGATAGAGTCCGAGGAGACTGTCACCTTCCTCTCCACTATCGAGTATACCTGAGACTCAGGTAATGACAGCCGGTCGATGCTGGTCGTCTTCCACCATATTGGAATGGCGAAAAGGATGACGAGCCAGTACGAGATGACGATTCGTCGTCGAGTGAATATGGACTCAAAGGATAATGTGGTGGTATCGACAACTCCTTCCATCTTCCGTGCTCGGAGGGGAATGCAGTGATGGTGGACGCGGATAAAGATTGGATAAAGAGCCGTAACGCTCGTCTTCGCTTCGCCGACGCCAGTAATTTGCATCACCAACGGGTCGCAGCAAGGTCGCAAACTCTCACAGAACTTTCACTACTCTCCGACTCGGTCACGAAGCTTTTCGACATGAAGATAGAGCTTGTGGCCCACCTTGTCGTGAAGGTGAAGTAGAGCAACAGGCGGAAAACATATGCTTGGGTGAGTCGCATTGAACTTCATCGAACTCAAGAAACACGCTGTATGACAAACCAAACTGCGACAGATCTAGATGCTTACTTCGAGCGCACTTTCATCTGCTGCGTTGAATGTGTACGCAGTGCTCCGCATAACACAGCATATGTCTGGCAAGCATCTCACGCTGCACTTGTGCCTGGTCATCGACTCGATTTTCCGATCAAGCAGGTTCTCTGGTCATAGTCGCCAAACAGACTAGTCAGCTTCTGGCATCGTGTATGTGCTTTTTGTAAGCTTCATCAGATCCCGTTTCTGCGAAATTCGTCTAACAGCCGTTGGTTTCAACAGGCCGAGGAGGTTCTGTCGTTGTCGCACACAAGCTGTCCACACGCAAACCCTCGCATTTCCCGGACAGAACTAGGTTTTCTGCTCTTCAGCCTGGCAAGTAGCTCGCTTCAGAGTCAGATACCGAACGTGATCTGTGGAAGATTCGACGACGTCCGACGACAGTGCTATTCGCGTTGTTGCACACCAAATAATGGCCAATTTGATTTCTACCCGATCATTTGGCCGTACGGTCACTGGAACTGTGCGTCTTTTCACCACCGCCTGGTGGTGGATTACGAAGAACGACGCCCTTCGTGTACCTTTCAGATGATCTTTGCCGTGCATTCGGGCACCCATTGGGTCATATTCTTGCACTTGCACCGAGCCGAAGGTGGCGGCACTTCGGCGACGCATCGCTCTGTACGCACAGGATTAGACGTCCGACCCCATCCACGTGCCCTTCACGGTTTCCTACCGCCAATCCGACCACGAAGGCAGCAAATGGTCTATGTCGCAAGCGATTTGTCGTAAATCATTCAACGCATCATGGCAAGGGAGGTCGCGCCCAAGATACCGATTTTCATGAAAATGGAAGCGCTGCTGTATATAAGGTCTCTGTAGCCGTTACGCTCTACCGACAAGCTCTTCTTCTCCCTTTCTCTCAGGCTTCCCTCCAGCTCTCAATTTCCTCTCTTACTCAAAGCGTACTGTCTCTCATATTTCGGGCTTTCTCTTTCACACTTTACCCAATATGAAGTCCGCTGCCCTTCTCGTTTCTCTTATCAGCTCTATTGCCTTCGTTGCCGCCGTTCCAGCTCAGCTCGTCGAGCGGAACATGTTCAGAGGTGATGCGCAGGCAGCTGCCTACTGTAAGTATTCGCTGCTTAACACCTTCATCTGCTGTCTGACAATTTTGTCCTTAGTCTTGACCAACCAGCCTACTGGTAACAACATCGTGGTCGCCGCTCTCACCTCGGATGGTCATGTGGTATGTCACACGGCTCTTACTGCAGCGACGACGGGATGTTCATGTTACTTTCAGTCGTACAAACACGCAATGTCGACTCGCGGCCTTGGTGCTCACGTTACAGGAAGTACCGCCGCCGATCCTTTGATGTCGCAAGGTGCCATTCAAGCTTCAGTATCTGGTCAGATCCTCGCCGCCGTCAATGTAAGCAGCACCATAGACATGATAATGTTTGCGAGTAACCTAAGCACGTTCGACAGGCTGGTTCCAGCACCGTCTCTTTGTTCTCTATCAACCCCAGTGACCCTACGGTGATTCAACAGATCGGTGAACCCGTGTCCAGCGAAGGCGAATTCCCTGTCGCCGTCACTATCAACAAGAAGGGCGATCAAGTGTGTGTCTTGAATGCTGGTCAAGTCAACGGTGTACAGTACGTTTTTGCAGCCTAGAGTCTGTCTTCACCGCTAATATACGGCTGATAGCTGCTATACCGTTGACAAGACGCTCGGCCTCATTCGCCAAGCAGACACCCTCCGTTATCTCAACGTCGTCCGTGACCCTGGACCTATGACATCCGCTGCTCACCACATTGCCTTCAACGACGCGAACGACAAGCTCATTGTCACCGTCGTCGGCACACCGAACTATCTCGCCATATGGGACGTTGCTTCCAACGGAACCCTCTCCGACAACTTCACCACCGTCTCCCCTCCCTCCGGTGGCATGAACCCCTTCTCGCTCACTCCCATTCCCGGAAAGAACGCGATGGTCTCTGCAGACACCGCTGTTGGTGCTGATGTCTGGGATCTTTCGGTACTTTCTGCGCAGTCGAACCAAACGGCAGCAGGAAAGAGCGCGTCGGTGTCGATTGGTGGACAGATGGCCAATTGTTGGTCTGCCTACAGCCAGAAGACGGGCAACTTTTACTTCATTGATGCCGGAGCTTCAATAGTCACTGAGGTGAACGTCGATCAGAACCTAAAGGGAACGGTGGTGAAGGTCAGTGCCAGCTTTGCTTGAGAGCCTTAGCCAGATTTCTGATCATCTTTCACAATAGCAATACCCTCAAGGTACTGGGTCGACTACTCTGGACGCTGCCGTTGCCACCGTTGGTAACACGGAGTAAGTTGTGCCTTTTTAATTATGGTAATCCGCGCAATCTAACACGCATTGCAGCTTCCTCTACGTACTCGCTGCGAATAAGACCTCGATCGATGTTGTGTCTCTCGATGGACCCGGCAACGGCAAGAATGTCGGTTCCTACGACTTCTCGGCCATGGTGAAGGCGATGGGTATTCCAGTCAGTAAGTAACCCTATTTTTTGCCCGCTGGAGTCCTGTTACTGACGTCTCTGCAGATGCTACATGGGTCCAAGGAATGACCACGTTCTCTTCGGCGTAAACAGTCTCAGCACGTGCATAGCTGCCTCCTCAGAATCATGAGCTTCGTACATATACCCAGGACACTATTCTGTGCACTTGTTTCGATGATGTTTCTTTGTGATTCCCTTACGATAGCACGTTCGTTGGCATTATAACACTTGACTAATCTATTGTTATTTCGATGATGGTTCCGATATTAGCCACTTGGCCCATCCGGGATGAGAAAGCGCACACAGACCTGAGGCCTCTAGCTTCGAAGTTGATATGTTGACAGCTCATCACGGGCTATGTTTGACGAATTGCCCTCAACGTTGGCATGAGTTCAAGGGTGGCTTGCCTCTCTCGGACTCGAATGAAATGAGGATGTAGAGTGAAGAATGCATCGCGTATCAGCTCCGGGATATTATTCGAGCTTGGGTATTGTTTATCGAGGCTTGCAAGCGTTTCTAGCCAGGTGAGGCCATGGAAAGCAATCTGATTTACACGGTCACCGCGATCAGCAACCAGTACTTCGCCGCTGAAGAATGCTGTTGAACGACGCACTGTCAAAGGAACCGGGGATATTACATCTGAAGGGAAATAACCCCATTGCTCAATGAGTCGTTCATATTCTGCATTGGGATGAAAAGCATCACGCAGGCCTTCGAGAAATTCGATCAATGCCTCATAGAAACTCTGCGTGACAATTGATAAGCTCTTTCACGAAGGAAAGTAATGACCTGCTCACCAACTGCACCTCCCTCGCTCTTTCTGCTGCTGCTGACTTGGGATCTACTGGAATAATGTTCATCTTGTATCCTAGGACCACAATATCCGAAACACCTCGGAGTCTTTCAGCAATTTTGAGAGCTATTCGCTCAGTTCAGAGCACAACTCTACACTAATCGATACAATCGGCGTGACGCACCAACTTGACACGACCACAAGAATAGACCCACGCGTCTTCGCAACGGAGAGAACATAGCAGTCTTCAACAGTGGAAGATGAGAGAAAATCTTGGTCAAGTCGCATGCGGTGTCGTCCAGAATGATCTCAACGTCCTCTGGCATTTGCTGATCCTCCTCGAAGGCGGCAAGTACGAGAGCCTCGATGTGTCCAAATAACATATTGTACGGAGATGGAAGTCCATCGGCGTGGCACTCTGGTATGTTGAGTGCACGAATTTCTCCCAACGCTACTTGAAGTCCCATCCTGTCACCAGAATATAGAGCAAACGACCTTCTCCGCAATGCGCCGACAAGTCTCCATGGTGCGAACTCTAGGCTGTACAGTTTACAAGAGTTGATTGAGCTCTCGATATACACAGCGCCACGACCAGTCGGACATCACTTACTAGCCATTGTCTTTGATCACAAGATCAAGGACTTGTGAAAGCACCTTCCGTACGATGTCGCGAAATTGGTGAGACACATGTAGCAACGCAGCGACGGGATTCAGTGCTTCTTCAGCAGGACTGAGCTCCGCGATGAGAGCCCGTGGATTGCATGGATCATCCATAGCACCACCGATGAGGTGGTCAATGTATTCCACGATACATTGGCATATGATGCTGTAGAGAAGCTCCGCGGGGAGGCCACCATCTTGCGAAGTGGGCTGAGACGAGGGCGCCGGGGTCTGTGAAGACGCGTGGGTAGGAATCTCGAGCTCTTCGAGTGCTGAAAGAGTCATAGAGGACGATCAGCTTCAAGTTATCACTACAGTCTGGTACATATGACGTGTATTGAGCACGTTACTCACAATCGCGTCTCGTTAGCAGTTCCGTCACAGGCATACTGTGAATTCGAATCTCCGTTCGTGCTTGTGTATGTACAGACCGTTCGGAGTGAGGCCCTGGCTAAGACAATATCTCGTCGCTGATTGGTGGGCGCCCTGTCCCGCCTTTAAGATCAGCCACGTGACCAGCTGCAAAAGATTCGGAAGCGAGGACTGAGTCGTGCACTGCTTCCTTCTCTCCACCTTCCATCCTCTACCCAGAATGGCTGACAAAATTACCCGTATTGCCATCGTCGACGCGAATCGATGTAAGCCGAAGCGATGTGCACAAGAATGTAAAAAGGTCCGTCATACGTTCTTCCCCAGGTCATCGTGAACTGATCAACGACCGCAGTCATGTCCAGTCGTGAAGATGGGTATGGACATCGCTTCTTCCAAATGTGCGATACAAGCATATTGAACTACCGCTATTTTTAAGGCAAACTATGTATTGAAGTCAAGCCGACCGACAAGATCGCTTTCATCTCAGAGTTTTTGTGTATTGGTTGCGGTATCTGCGTGAAGAAGTACGTCTATCTGCAAAATCTCGCGTTTACGACCATCTAAGCACATTGCAGGTGCCCCTTTGAAGCCATTGCTATTATCAATCTCCCTACGAACTTGGAGTCTCAAGTAACACACCGATATACCGCCAATGCCTTCAAGCTGCATCGACTGCCCACACCGCGCCCAGGACAGGTTTTGGGATTGGTTGGAACGAACGGCATAGGAAAGAGCACTGCGTTGAAGATTCTCGCTGGGAAGTTGAAGCCAAACCTGGGTCGTTATGACGTGCGTCTTGCTACGATCTTTGATCCTTTTTCAAATCGCCTTAGCGTGTCCGATCTAGGACCCTCCGGACTGGCAAGAGATCTTGAAGTACTTCCGTGGTTCCGAGCTGCAAAATTACTTCACGAAAGTTCTTGAGGACAATCTGAAGGCACTCATCAAGCCGCAGTATGTTGATCATATCCCCCGTGCTATCAAGGGCAACATGACCGTCTCAGCGATGCTTGACTCGAAGTTGGAACGAGACAACAAGCAGCAAATGTGCGACTTACTGGAGTTGAACAACGTTCTGGAACGTGATATCTCTCAGCTATCAGGAGGAGAGCTTCAGCGCTTTGCTATCGCTATGACTTGCATACAGAAGGCAGATGTGTAAGTCGTCAGTCTGCTTCAGTTGTACCTGGATCTCATGTCTTTTTCAGCTACATGTTTGATGAGCCCTCGTCCTACCTGGACATCAAGCAGCGTTTGATGGCGGCCGAGGTTATCCGGTCACTACTTAACAACAATAACTACGTTATCGCTGTGGAGCACGATTTATCCGTCCTGGATTACCTTTCTGACTTCATTTGCTGTTTATACGGCAAGCCCTCAATGTACGGTGTCGTCACGATGCCCTACTCTGTTCGTGAAGGTAAGTCCCAGAGTCGCTCGTCCGTGGCATTTCGCTGAACATGAGGTCGACAGGTATAAACATCTTTTTGGACGGATTCATCCCGACGGAGAACCTGCGGTTCCGAGAAGAGTCGCTGTCCTTCAAGATGGTCGAGACCGCTGAAGAACTCATTGTCGACAAGACTCGTCACTACACATACCCTGCCATGACCAAGACCCTTGGTGGTTTCAAGCTGACCGTCGAGGCTGGTTCTTTCACCGACTCCGAGATTATCGTCATGCTTGGCGAGAACGGTACTGGCAAGACGACGTTTGTTCGACTCTTAGCTGGCGACACTCCGGACGTGGAGACCGATAAGCAGACGTTGGCAGTGTCGCTCAAGCCTCAGACCATCTCGCCCAAGTTCCCGGGAACCGTTCGTATGCTGCTTCTGAAGCAGATCAAGGCGGCTTTCATGCACCCACAATTCCAGACCGACGTCGTGAAGCCCATGAACTTGGACAACATTATCGACCAAGAGGTCAAGACGCTGTCCGGAGGAGAGCTTCAGCGTGTTGCTATTGTCCTTGCCCTCGGAAAGCCAAACGTTGCCGTCTACCTGCTCGATGAGCCATCTTCGTACGTCTCACCCACCTTTGAGCATACACCAATGACTGATCGTCAATTATGCAGATTCCTTGATTCAGAACAGCGTATCATTGCCAGTAAGGTTATCAAGAGGTTCATACTTCATGCGAAGAAGACCGCCTTCGTCATCGAGCACGATTTCATCATGGCGACGTACCTCGCTGACCGTGTCATTGTGTTCGAGGGCCAGCCCGCCATCAGCGCTACTGCGACGCCGTGAGTCCCACTCGAAGTACAACATGTGTGACCTGGATACTGATATTCATCGTCGTCTCCAGACCTCAGTCTCTTTTGACCGGCATGAACAGGTTCTTGGCCTCCCTCGAGATCACTTTCAGACGCGACCCAACGAACTTCCGTCCTCGTGTCAACAAGATGAACTCCGTCAAGGACCGTGAGCAGAAAGGTGTGTGCACCCCCATACATTTCAACATATCCATGCTCAGCTATTATCTACAGCTGCCGGCAACTACTTCTTCCTCGAGGAATGAAGTTCTCCCAGTGCGATTCCGCCTGATCTACGTGTTCGTGTATAGACACGAGCTTCTCGGTCCCTGCGGTGTAGGATAGCCCTTCGAGGTTGGTATTGGCAGCTGTAGCTTTAGCTTTGCGCAGGGCCCGGGGATGTTCTTCACGTTGACGAACTTGCCACGACGACGACGACTGACTGACTGATGATACCACATGTGTATCTATCCCATCCCCGATTGTGTAGAAGAGCTGCTACATTACTTGTTTGCATACGTGTATCAAGGACAACGAAATGAAGATGTAGTGAATTGTAGACTGGACACATCCCACTGTTTCGCGATTGCGTCTAATTGCAGCAGACTTCAGACATCTTTGCACATTTTCGCAACATTTTGGTTCCGCAAGCCCCGTGTCTTGCAATTGCAGCGAGGTAGCGTTACTCGAAACCTGATCAAGCGTTCAGCCCAGAACCAACCAACTGGCTACAACTGTCGTATCTTGCTTTATGTCTGTCAACTTTTGTTCATCATACGTAGAATGTTTTGTGGCTGTTGGGGTCATCACGCCGTCAGACTCAGACGGATGATAAGTGACAAGCGTAAATAAAGGCGGAAAATAACTGCCCCACTATGGATGGTCCCGCTCGCCGCCCCGCTCTCTTTCGCCCATCATCCCGCCGTATGGCGACCCTCACACGAACAAGGGCGTCGTCGACAAACCATTCACCGAGTAGCCATGCCTTGACCCGCGACGTCCCGAAGCCGTTTCCCACTCGTGCTGAGCGGGAGCAGGCCGAACTCCTCGACTCCTTAGCTTCGGAAGACCTCCAGCTGGAAGATGCAGTCGAACTCACGTCCACAATACCTCCATCGTTTGAAGATACCGGAAAATCAGAGGTATGTTTCTGTTGGCCCATGTCTCTCGGAGACCGGGACTGAAAGTGTCACGCATATAGGGCGAGCTGCTACCCTCCATAAACAACCTCCAGACGTCTTGCTTAACGACTCTCAATGATCTGCTCTCCTCTACATCAATACCAGAAGATGACAATGTGCTGGCCCCGTCCTCAAGTAATCAGAGCCAGCTCTCGGAAGGCGCAGACGACAGCACGCTTCTCCAAGAGCTGCGCACGCGCGTAGAGCACGTCGCCCCGACGCTGAGTTCTCGCGATGCCGACCTCGCCAACGCTCTCCTCTCCATCCTAAGCCATTTCCATACGCTCTCCTCCTTTGCAAGATCCGGAACCTCTCGCCCTGTTTCTCAATTACGCTCAGCAACTCCTCCTGAGGCCCTGCCTAGCACCTCGTCCGCCAACCCGCTCAGGCACTTACGCCGTCACGTCAGCGACTTCCAATTAGAGAGGTCATCACGACCAGACTCACAGATGCTGGGCGAATCCAGCACTCCCGTGCGTACTGTGCAGGCTGCGCTGTTGTGGACTCAGATCGACGACCAGCTCGAGCACGTGCTGTCCTTATGTCGGTCGAGCTTCGACGATTCAAGCAGCATGCACCTCCCTCCACGGTACGATCCCGAGGACTACGATCGTGGCTATGAAGTCGAGGGTCTTCCTCAATACGAGCGAGGCGATTACCAGGAACGCTCTGGAAAATCTCTCGACAAAGGTTCCAGCTCGGATTCTGCAGCCGTTTCACCCACCATGTCGTTTGCGTCCACTAGCGAGAAGATGAGGATGGATTTGGAAGCCGTCACTCATGCGATCGACCGACTATATGAAGTTGCGCCGCAGCTTCATAATCAGAGGGTGGAGCTGAAGAAGACGAAGGTGGAACAGATGGCGAAAGCGAGCAGGGATGGGAAGAGGAAGCAGGTTGAAGCCCCCCCTGATGAGCGTGATTTGGAGAAGATGCTGGAGCTGATTGGGAGGGCATCGGAGAGGAAGATAACAGATCAGTCTGTGGTCATGACGGAGGATATGCGGACTCGGATGGCTAGGTACAAGGAGCGAGATCGTCTGAAGGTGAGCACCGCACGTACTGTTAGCTCTTCTCAGAGATTGACAGATTTTCAGCGTGCGGCTTTTGTGGAAGAGCTGGTCAAACACTCCGGTGCTGGGCGAATGGATTCCCAAGATGCTACTTTCTCAGTATCTTCCACACCCCGGTCATCGTCGGCGACGAAGATGCAGGATCCCAACGCCCTTCTTACTCTGCCCGAATTCATTCGTGAAGCCGTGCCAGAGGCAGTCAACGAGCGCATGCATATGAAGGAGCGCATCAGCCTGCCGGACTTCGTCAAGGAGCCGATCCCTCAGCAGGTCACTCGGGCTCGGCATTCCCGCATCCAGTCCGTTTCGGTGGCCAACGAGGCTGCCATTTCGGAATCTGACTCTGCGGACGTCTTGGGCACGTCTCGACCGTCATCGAAGACAGGCAAGCCGAAGAATCACAGAAGCAGGAGTCTGTCTGCTCCGCCGCTGGCATGGCTGTTGTCCAATGGCCCTACGCGGCCGACTTCACCGGCGAAAGCTTCCAGGACGTCGCGACCTGGATCCTCACATGCTCGACTTCCGTCTCTAGAGGGTACGTGTCCTTCTCATCTGCACGTTGCTTACGCTTATAATCTATTGTAGTGGGTTTGGACGTGTCATATGTCGCAGAAAACCATGAGAACCTTCGCCATATTCTGGTCTTCCTCACAGTGTCTGGCGCAGCCTCGAATCTTCCTGTTGAAGCTGAGGTGGTTGCGCGAGAGAATCCAGACGAGCTACCTCGTCTAGTCGTGCGCTGTGGAACCAGCTCATCTTCGCAGCTTGAACTTCCCGCACACGTTGTCATGGGCAAGAAAGAGGTCCGACTAGTTGGAGAAGATCACTACGAGATCAAACTCCATGCTCCTTCTTCAAGTCGTCCTCAGTCTCGTCCTGGTTCACCGCCGTCCACGGAGATCGAATCAGCCTCTATCATGGATGCTACGTACTTCAGCACTACCCAGCCGACCTCCTTCATCTGTACATCATGTTCTCTCCCCCTCGTGCACGCTTCACAAGTCTCTTCCTACCGCGATCTCCCTTCAGAACATTGGGCGGAGCTGGTTGACGCCTGGATGTGTCATAGCGACATGAAGTTGCATGAGCATGTCAAGAAGAATTCGAAGGACGGGTTCTGGCCGGAGGCACGGGAGGCGTTGGTGGGCGGGAGCTACGTATTGGTGCAGGAGGAGGTTGTTCTACGAGGGAACATCCGGGAACCGAAGAAAGATGCCAAGGTGCGTGGCTTCTTTCGCTTGATTTTTTGGTTTCGGTCGTGTTCCAAAAATCGGACGTATAAGAAGGCCGGCATTGGGCTTTCTACCCATGGTCGTCGCGCTCCTCAGCTCAAGCTGCTCTGGCCGCATGCACATCGAAGCCTTTGACTGGTTCTGAGTGTTGCGACCTTGTGGCATGAGTTGGCACGGGAGACGATGACAGGTTATACCTTCGGTCGATACAAACCGTCCAATAGTAAGATCTCACCGCGCTCAACAACTCTCATGTTGCAAAGGTTCATGCCTCGGGGGCTACCAGTGTGGATACATCCTCACCATTTCCATTTGCTTCTGTTGTCTATTCCCATGTTTTCGTCCTTTATCTGCTGCTCGATCATCATCTGACGTTCTCCGCATACATAGGATACGGACGAATGGATGAGGGTCCGCTGTATGTGCGGTGCTGTAGTTGGCCGGTGCCAAGAGCACGCTTCAGAGGGCAAACCACCTGTCTGGGTATACCGACTCATCAAGTACGCCTTCCGGCCTGTCACTCCTGGATCTGAGTAAGTCGACCGTCGCCCCTTCACGCTCACCACAAGCTGAATATGCTTCATAGTCCTGTCCGTGTCCCGCTGTCGGCGTTCATCGTCGAGGACATGAATGAGTTCGTGCAAGCGCACGCCACGTATCGCTTTGTTATCTTGGACGATGATGAAGAGCGACCTCGTATCTTGGTAAGTACTCTCCGTCGAAGCGTTATCTGCGGATCGTCTGACGTCTCTCGCAGATTTGGTTGTTCAAGCCGAATATGCGACTCTCATATACCACCCCTTCACCATATAGCATGCCAAAGAGCGGTACGGTCCGTGCCGCAAAGATTCTCTTCAAGCTTCTTGGACCATCTACCCCGTCTTTCGATCTATCTACGTAAGCTCTCTCCAACATCCTCGTACATTTTCGCCTCTCATCTCCGTCGACAGCATCTTGAACAAATACCCGGGCTTCCCACAAGCAGAACATCTTTATTACCCCATAGATATCTGTCACCGGATCGCAGCCGTGCTCAGAGAGAGCAACAAGGCCTATCCGGAAAGCATGCGCACCATGACTGGCCTGGACGTCGGTTGGCTGCACCGCGCATGACGCGATACTCAAATGTGATTTCATCTACCCGGTCATCTCAGTCGTCTCACCGCAGTTTTTCTCCGTCTTCTTCATTGTTCCATCACGCTGTAGTTGTGTTACCCTCGAAGAAACCTTGTGTAATGTGTAGATAGTTCGTTCGATAAATGAGTGTCCTGCACAGATATCGAGGAGGCCGATAGCGTGGCACTGAGTAGTGAGGGAAGACCGTGCATGGCTGAGATCGTGAAGACTGACCATGACTTCCGAAATGCTAATGCAAACAAGGACAGAATGTCCATCTACCTGTGGTGATACTCTTTCCAACCATCTATGTGAACTCGACAGCGACGATTGCCCATTCTCAGTCTCGTTTGTATAGGACAAGGTCGACAGAGGCTCGGATTGACTCGCGTCTCACGCAGGAAGAGAAGTATGTGTCGATGAGATGACATCCAGGGTACATTCGCAAGATCATGTGGCGAACAGACGTATAATACACGGAGGGGAGAAAGAATACAAACAACAACCCAGAAATAAAGACGATTACTTGGCACCCGCACTCGAGAACTGTTCAAGAAGATCATCAGCTGCGCTCATGGCGTCGAAGACGAAGATTGGGCTCACCTTAGTAACCGACTTCGTGCCCTCAGAGATAGCGTGCTTGGCAAGTTCTCCTGGTAGAATGAGACGGACAGATGTCTGGATCTCACGAGATGAGATCGTTGACTTCTTAGAGTAGGCTGCGAGCTCTGAAAAGGAGGAAGTATTCGTCAACATCTCTGTCGGAGGAAAGCTTAGGACGCGATACTCACTAGATGCTTCGGTAGCGATGCGCTCAAAGATATCGTTCACAAACGAGTTCAGGATGGCCATAGCCTTGTTTGAGATACCAGTATCAGGGTGGACCTGCTTAAGCACTAGATAACGCGTGAAAGATTCAGTTGAGTGAGTTTTGGATTGAGTCGGTGTATGGAAACGTACCCTTGTAGATGTAAGAGGAGTACGTCTCCTTGCGAGACTTGCGCCTCTTCTTCTTCGTGTCGTCACCTGAAGCTGCAGGCTTTGCCGTCTTCTTCGCCGCTTTTGACCCCTCTGTGGTCTTAGCGGGTGCCTTCGAGGCGGTAGAAGCGGGGGCCTTGCCGGCAGTGGAAGCGGGTTTGGGTGCCATTGTTGGTTGATAAGTTAGGTGCGACGATGTCTATGGCACAAAGGGAGAAGGGGGCAGCAGAGGGTGGTGGTTGCGGTTTAGGAGGGACGCCGCGCTTTCGTGCGATCCTGGCCCCTTATATAGTGACGCGTGTCACGCCAGGCCTAATCGCGTAACGTTGTGTCACGGACGCGCTGCGACGCGTTACGCGTCTCGATTGTTGATTGCTGCTCACATTCCCACGCCATAATCGTGACCTTTCGTCCATCCGCCTATAAAAGCTCCCTTGCTTCTGGCCACCCTCGCTCAACTCTCCTTTCCTCACCCACGACCACCGCTCTCGTCCCGTCTCCTTCGACCACTTTTCCCCCTCATCAAACCACCCATATCGCAATGTCTGGCAAAGGAAGTGGCAAATCCAAGTCTGGCAAGGCCGCGGCTGAGGCCTCTGGCAAGTCCCAGTCTCGCTCCGCCAAAGCAGGCTTGCAGTTCCCTGTTGGTCGTGTCCACCGTCTCTTGAAGAAGGGCAACTACGCCCAACGTGTCGGTGCTGGTGCACCGGGTGAGTTCATCTCATTCTAATGCGGTTGCGAACAGCTCCTAATGCGGTCATGCTTTCACCAGTCTACCTCGCGGCTGTACTTGAGTACTTGGCTGCTGAGATCCTCGAGTTGGCTGGCAATGCTGCTCGTGATAACAAGAAGCAACGTATTGTCCCCCGTCACTTGCAACTCGCCATCCGAAACGACGAAGAGTGAGCTTATCTTGTCACACGAGCTCTCTTCTTTTGCTGACTCGTGCTGCTTAGGCTGAATAAGCTTCTTGGTGATGTCGTTATCTCGCAGGGTGGTGTCGTGCCTCACATTAACCCAGAGGTTCGTCTCATCGGCTTCATATATACTGTGGCGCATCGCTGACCTTTTGCTCTGCAGCTACTGCCATCAAAGACCTCAAAAGGCAAGAAGGGCGAGAGCCAAGAAGTCTAGATCCTCTTTTCCGGTATCTTATTTGGTATACTCCTGTATCAATATCTGTAGCATTATTTCGTACTGCAATGCAGTGGTCATTTGTCTTATCTTCTTCGCGTGTTTTGGATCCGCTACATTCGCATTTCATGAGTTGGATGGCCAAGGAGCAGCGCACCATGTCACTGGGGCTGAGGACATAGATATGCTTTGGAGCATCCCTTGTGGCCGAATGAGTTTCCGACCAGGCTCCTTCCCATCCGTCCTGGTTCGTTTGAGGGGGATTGATATACGTCGAGTTGTAGCAAGTGCGAATCCTGTAAACCGAAAGATCATATGATATCCCAATATAGTAACTTACATAAGAATAAAGAAAAACCGAACATACCCCGACCAACCTTAAATCCCCCTCACTCACCAGGACGGCTGGCATCAAACATTGGAACAAACAGCGCCTCCGGAAGGCGAACCTCCAAATCAGGAAGTCGCTCGGTCAGAGCTCCCTTTGTTTTGGAAATTGTTTCCATTCGCTGAAAGGCGTTGTGGGCGACGAAAACATCACAGTTGCATTCATAAACACAACATTGCACTATGTAGATACTGCGAAGTAGGAGTACTCACCTCTGAGTCTTACAATTCACTCGTCCGAGTCGCGCTGGGCAAGTCCTGCCCGCCGAGTCAGGCGCCGACTCTTGAACGCAAGAGCTCTGAGGCTCGTTGTAAGCTTCCCTTAGCACGAGAAGTAGTCAAAAGTTGCAGGAAATAAAGCTAGACGTATCGGTGCCTAATGAACCATAGGTAATGGGACGATGATCATATTTACAGGCGAAGTCAGACGTGCTTCAAACCCATGCAGTGTGGGAGGACACTCGAAGATTCTCTCACTGAGGAAACTAGGCCTGAGGCCATTTTCAAGCCTTTAGTACCTCTCTCATCCATATTCAGTACTCATCCAGACAGTACGACCATGTACGATATCTTACAACGAAAAGGTCGGACCATCGACGGAGACGACTTCCTGATTTGGAGGTTCGCCTTCCGGAGGCGCTGTTTGTTCCAATGTTTGATGCCAGCCGTCCTGGTGAGTGAGGGGGATTTAAGGTTGGTCGGGGTATGTTCGGTTTTTCTTTATTCTTATGTAAGTTACTATATTGGGATATCATATGATCTTTCGGTTTACAGGATTCGCACTTGCTACAACTCGACGTATATCAATCCCCCTCAAACGAACCAGGACGGATGGGAAGGAGCCTGGTTTCCGACCAGAACGTTCGGAAGCAAACGCAGATTGAATGTCGTTTAACTCCAGTAGATGTTGCGTAACATACGATCCCCAGTCTGCCGAGTTTCTTGCAACGTTGTCGCAAGCAGCCTCTCTAGAATATCGCTCCTGAGGAGAAATAAATACGCATTGGGTTGGAGAAGATTGATCTTACGAAGAAACAAAAGGTGTGATACGGTATGTGCGAGCGCGAGTTCAATAACAGTGACCAGAGACATAAAAGCAAGCAAACCAACATCAACATTCACGCTACGCGACACTGTAATTCAACAACAGAAAGAAGGTTCGAAAGGGGGCCGTGTAAGATCTCTAGTCCGATTCATGTCTGGCTGCTTGTATCTGTATGAACGCGAGCTTGAGGATAGTCGAAGCGAGGCGGCGCGCTTAGAAAGAGAGGAGCATCTTCCTTGGGTCCTCGATGTAGTCGCGGACCTTGACTGTAAAGACGCAAAACGACGCGTCATCAGCACGAGGCCACACCAAAAACACAAGAAGCACGAGCACGCACCGAGGAAAGTGGTAGCTTCCCTGCCGTCGAGCAACCTGTGGTCGTACGTGAGAGCAACAACCATGATCGGGCGGATGACGATCTGGCCATTCACAACAACCGGTCGTTCCTTAATGGTGTGCATACCTGCAGCCAGAAGATAAGAGTGAAGAAGAGAACGCGGAATCAGCATGGCGCTTCGCTAACATGAGGAGGCGTAGTCTCGTGTACGTACCGAGGACGGCAGATTGAGGAAGGTTGATGATGGGGGTACCGTACAACGATCCGAAGACACCTCCGTTGGAGCTGAAAGGGGCGTTCGCTTGTGAGAAACATGTGGAGGGCGCAAGGTACGGCTCGGGAACGACACTTACATGGTGAAGGTACCACCAGCCATGTCCTCCAATGTAAGCTTGCCGTCACGGGCCTAGATACGGCGAACAATCAGCAGTTATCCAGACACGGTCTAGTTTGTGCATTCGCACCTTCTTGCCGAGAGCAGCGATCTCTCTCTCGATCTCAACCAAGTTCATCCCCTCCGCATTCCTCACAACAGGCGTGACAAGGCCCTTGGGAGTAGCCACGGCCACGCTGAGGTCGACGTAGTCTCGGTAGACGATCTCGTCACCCTCGATCGAGGCATTAGCCGCGGGAATCTCCTTCAACGCGAGGGTGCACGCGCGCGTGAACACGCTCATGAACCCGAGCTTCACATCGTGCTCCTTCAACACGTCGTCCTTGTACTTCTTCCTGAACTCCATGACGCTCGACATGTCGACCTCGTTGAACGTCGTCAGCGACGCCGCGGCGTTTTGCGACTCCTTCAGCCGCTCAGCGATACGCAGACGCATCCGGTTCATCTTCACGCGCGTCTCGTTCCTGCTGCCTGGCACGCGCGGAGCGGGCGGTTGCGACTCCTGCTTCGGCTTCGGCTTCGGTTGCTCCTTCGGCAGCTCCTTCACCTCCTTCTTGCTCTCTGGGCTGGAAGGTTTCGGCGAACGAGCATCTTCTTGGGATGGAGGGGGAGGTGTCGGAGCGCTCTTGTCAACCTGCTGATCCTTGGGCTCGGACTTGTCGGTGGTTTCCTGATTAGGTGTCTCCTCCTTAGGACCTTCTGAGGGTGCAGCAGCGCCTCCGCCCTCACCAGGCTCGAAGCGGAAGAGGTCCTGGCCGACAGTGACGGTGTCTTCCTCGCCGGCCAGCAGCTCGGTGATCTTGCCCGCGGAGGGAGCGTTCACTGAGACGTCAATCTGTGAATAAACGGGTCAGATACGGCCTGGCTGCTGAGGAGGTGCTTCCGAGTAGTGAGGTGGTTAATCATACAGAGTCCGTTCTACACTGTGATCGCGTCTCACTAGACGCATAACGCGCGTAAGGTTCGCCTCTGTCGAGAGTACGAAACCAACCACTGACATCTCACAATGGTCTCGACTCGCAGCAGTGTGAAAGAGGGTTGCGAGCGACGAACAGAATGGCGAATCGTAAGGCAGAGTAGACACGGACCTTATCCGTCTCGATGGTCGCAACCTCCTCATCAGCGGCAACAGTATCTCCAGGCTGCTTCAACCACGACTTCAACGTTCCCTCCGATATCGATTCGGCCATCTGGGGAACCTTGACAGTCTCGGCTACAACACACCAAGAGCACCATCAGCGTGACATTCCGCAGATAAACTCCACGAAGAGCACGTACCTTGGAGAAGATGCGAAGAGTGGAACTTCGCCGTTCTGGCATACGTTCCAGCAACCTCCCTACGCCACGAAGTCCAAGCAAAATGAGCTTCTGAATGACTTGATTGAGAAGCAGAGTAGCTCACCATCCTCTTGACAACGCGACGCGGTGAGGTGCCGTCAAAGCGCGTCCACGAGCGACGGCGATGATTCGTTTTGAAAGCATGCTTCCAGGTCCACGTATGCCAGTCGAGCCTGGTCTCGGTGAGATGATAAGTTGGGTGAGAAGGGGGATAGAGGTGGAGGTGACGATACAAGTTTGCACCGCTGGCTACGTCAATGGCAATCTTTTCCGTCAAGTTTCCACAATATCAGTGTTGTGATAGGCTATAGCTTATTACATAATATTTTGCTTGGAAGTCGGAGGACTTACCAGTCATAAATAATCGTCGACGACGCCTCAAGAAGCAGCTGGCTCCGAACAACACCGACGACTTGCCGACGATGACCGTCTGCCATCCGATCCGTTCTGCGCAAGTGCTTCCGTCCAGACATCCTGGATGACATCGGAGGAGATGTAGGGTCGTGAGTACTCGCGAGAAGCGATTTTCTTTGTCAAATCACCGCGCTGCCATTCTTCATGAAACGCCAGACAGCTGTACAAGGGGTGGACACAAATCGAATTCTGTACACGAGGTCAGA